>OY856410.1:1258699803-1258974803 GCA_963693085.1 Alisma plantago-aquatica | reverse complement strand
TTGAAATATTAAGGGAATAAAGCACAAAAGCACATAGATTGAGTAGGATTCTTTAGACTAATGTACAACCATCTCTAAGAGACATGAAGAAAAGTCACTATGGAAGTGACTAGTAGAATGGGGCCAGTCCCAGATGGGTAGGTTGCAATGATTCCCATGAAGGTACATAGGGAAAACTATGAGTGCCCTAAGGGATGAAGGAAATTTGGGTGAGAATTCTAAAGGATACAATGATCTTGGACATTATCAAAGGAACCAAAAGCAAAATGTGTGATGAAATAAAATAAAGTTATGATAGAACCGTAAGCCAAACCTAAGGTTAAGAAGGGATGAGACCGATGGGAGTAAGAGTTTATTGTTCCCCGAATGCACAAGACCATAGGGTCGGGAGGTAACATCTGTGTTTGACTGAGGGCCATGAGTGAGGATATTGGACACCTTCATGAGTTCATGGAGCCCAAGGGGTAAATATCATAGGCACAACCTCGATGCATAAGGGTGAGATCACCCCAAAAGTATCGGCACCCTAGAGGCCTTGAGGGAAGGACTAAGGATCATAAATAGGAGTTATTCTAAGACTCAAAGGTCATGAGGAGAGTTTTTCCAATAGGTGTGCACATAATTAAGGGAATGGTGGTATGTGGAAAATGACTCAACCTAAATATGAATGGTATTGTGTGATGCACCATTTCTACTCTTGGAATGGGATGAGCTTTGCATTTGGACTGCAGCCAAATGCTTATTTCATCTTGTTATGAGTGTGAGAGATGAGATAGACACATGCAATATTAGGAATGGAAATCCTTTTAGGATGATCATAATTTTTGCTATTACCACACCCTTATGGGAGAATATTGAATAAACTATTTGGAAACATAGGTGTACAAGGTAACTGCCAAATTAAAATATCAAATGAGAATATGTGTATCAAGTGGAATTGAATTTTATGGGTATAAGATTGAATATGATGATCAAAATAATGTATGCAAGAGTTGAGGTGCCAAATAAAGGTAGATCAAGCCTGACTTGTTGACCGAGCATGTAACAACCCATCTAGATGACCTAGAGTTAGTGAGATGAAAGGTTTGATGAAGAAACCTCAGACACATGTCTTGATGGTATGAATAGTGGAATGCAATATGAAAGTCATGATTGATTTCTTGAGGATTCCCCTAAAAGATCCAGGTCTAGAAAGAATCTCATGGTTCTAAGTATACGGTACACCCTGGAATCACTGATATGCTTAAAGACTTACAATGATATCTTTGGTAACTTGGGATGAAGAGAGACATAGAAGCATATGTAGCCACTTGTTTTGCATGCCATATGGTGAAGGCTGAACACCAACGACCATGTGTGTTACTACAACCAATTGAAATTCTTGAGTGGAAATGGGATCGGAACAATACAGATTTCATGATGGGTCTCACCAAGACAAAGAAAGGTCATGATGCATTATGAGTTGTGATGAATTGCCTAGCCAACTCAGCACTTCTCTTCACCTTAAGGATTATTGCCACAGTGACAGACCTAACCGAAAAATATGATAAAGAACTAGTTCATTTGCATGGTGTCCCGAGTTCAATTATCTCATATTGTGACTATAAGTTCACCTTTAAGATGTGAGAGCAAGTACATGAAGAACTCAATATGAGATTGAAATTCAGCACAAACTATCACCCCCAGACTGATGGATAGGCCAGAATTTAGAAGACCTATTGAGAGCATGTGTGCTTGATTGGGGTGGATCATGGGAAAAGTACTTTCCTTGAGCTAAGTTTGCATATAATAATAGCTACCAAGCCAGTATCGGGATGCCTCCGTATGAATCTCTTTATGAGAGGTCGTGTCAGTCACCACTTCATTGGGATGATGTCGGTCAGAGGACCTTGATGAGGATAGAGGAACTACAATGGCATGCACACACGGTCTCTTTGATCAAGAAGGGGATAAAGAGAGCTTATGATCGACAGAGGTCATATGTTGATGCAAGGCAGACAGATTTGTACTTCACTATAGGTGACTATGTGTTTCTAAAAATCTAACCCCTCCAAGCTATAGCTAAGGAAAGAGGAATATTGAGTCCCCATTACGTGGAGCCATTTGAGATTCTAAAATGGATTGGTGAAGCCGCTTATCGTCTAGCCTTACCCCGCAGTATAATATGATGCATTATGTGTTTCATGTATCCAATCTAAAGTCCAATGGAAGGATCCGAACCATGTGTTGAGCATTGAGCATATTGAACTCCATGGGTGGCTGGCATACCCTAGGTCACCTATGAGGGTATTGGATACCAATGTGAGAGAGCTCAGGAATAAACGATAGAGATAATAAAGGTTCTTTGGATGCACCATGGAGAGGATGAATCCACATGGGAGATAAAGATGGACATGGAAAAGTCCCATTCTGATTTGTTTGTATGATTAGTCAAATTTTGTAGACAACGTTCCAATAAGAGGGAAAGGATGTTATAACCTGATTTTTCACATGTTATTATATAATTGAAATACAATTATTTCAATAAAAAGGACATATTGGAAATATGTTACGCTTTTTTTTAAATTGTGGCTTTCTTTAGCAAAATTTCCCTTTGTTGTGAATTTTGTGGTTTTTACTATTTTAGTGAATCTAATCATGGACATAAGGGAAAAGGAAGAGAAGAAAATCCAATATTAATAAAAAGGTAAATGATAATGGGTAATAAGTAATGTACTTAGGAGAATTGTGTGGAATTCTCTAGAAAGTGATATGGATGACCACTAGTTGTTGGTTTTGGTTTCACATGATTTATAATATAAAAAGTCTTCAAAATAAAGAATATGGAAAAGATAATAAAGAGAAAAGGATTGTTTAGATGTATAAAATATGCCTTATAAAGAGATTACTTGGATATTAATAAGAGCGTCTTTTCTTTTTGAGTTTTATCCCATATTGCTCACTCCTAGAACTTTTGTGATCCTTATATTTAGAATCACATTGGACACTAGTGTCCAAGGGGTCCTATGAGGAGGGTATGCTCACCTCCTTGGTGGGTGGGGTGACCACAACACACATGCACGCGCGCGTGCACGCCACGCCTCGCCTCGCCTGACCGGGCCGGGCACAGACTGAGACTTGTAGATTATGGAGAATGTCTTTCATCTTCCGTCTTCTTTTTGTACTAGGATATAACTACGTAATTAATTACTCATTTAATTAATTTTATCTTTCTGATTCGGATTTATTAATCCTAACTGGAAAGTGTCTCTTTTGCGGAATGTTTAGTAAAGTGTATAAGAACAACCGAGTGGTCGCGTCTTAATAAGAAAATTATTAGTGGGGTATGTAAGTTTATAAATAGACTTCTGGTCATTAGGTTAAAAACATCTCTTTCGAACACAACCGTTAACCGTTCCTGTGAGTGTTTAGCGAGCCCTTATCGCGAAGTGTGTTGCCGTCGCTTCTGCTTGTCGCTTAGAGATCTCTCCTGGAAGCAACAAAGTTGTTCATCATCTTTCTTCAAGACGCAACATGTCAGGGGGTGGTTACTGCGGTTGCTGGGTTACACTGGTAGTAGTGCATCTTTCCGTCTACAATGTTCGTTGTATACGCAAACGTGACGCTTCACTTCAGGATCGTGACTGGGTAAACTTGAAGAACGGTGCCTATCCTGGACGACTGCACGACACTAATTTCTTTAAGTAAAAAGTGTTCATTTTTCAAAAAACCATCCTAACTCAAAGTTAATTTTCTCCTGCATTATTTATTCTCCTGCTTCGACGTAAAATTAGGATGCTTATTGGATGAAGAATTGAACTACAGTGAACTAAGATCCCCGCTCGAGCTCGCCGATGCTGGGGAAGAAACTTACGTCTGTGGTTGCTCTGTGGTTAGCCTTGACCACAATTAGCGTTGGAGAAGAGTCTCAGAGCTTTGTTCAGTGCTCCGGCAATCCCCAGGAACAGGTGTGATGTGTCGAGGTAGTGGGGGAAACTCCCTGCTTCGGCTGACAGTATAGGGCTAAATTGGGTGATTTCGTTCCAGTTGGAGATAGGGTTTGAACGGAGAGTCGATGATGCGAAATGACCTCCCCGTTCAAAATTTGGCTAAATAAAAGGAATCGTGGAGTACAGAGAAAGATCAAGGGGCTGGAATTCTGGCCTCTATTTCTCATCGAACGCCTCTCGCAGAAGGTAGAGGATGAGGCTCCCTCAGATCGGTATCTAATGGTTGAGTGTGAGCATGTGTATAGTAGATACAGGGAAAGCGACGCGAGAGAACGTGTGACAGAGTGACTTGGGATGATTCAGATCAACTTAGGTACACAATTACGGTCATCCGTTGTATTGGTTAGATAATTAGCTATAAATATTATTTTTCTATCCTTTTCTTCTTGATTTATACTCATAATCATCTAGGATTATCTAAATACAATCAAACTTGACCACTTTGCTAACTTGACTGTGAGGAATCCAATAATCCAATTGGATTTTATGTCTGAGCTAAGGAATAATATGATTTTACAATATTTGGTACTTAGGGTCATTAATGCACTAGCAGTTGTTAAGGAGGAGGTAGATTATCAAAATTTAGGATAATCTCTAACATCTTATTATCTACTCATAAGCCAATCAAGTTTATCTATTTTGGATAGACATCATTTGGTGTGTGTGTGTGGTATTTTTTTTTGGGGGGGTGGAGGGTGGGTGGGAGGGCGGAATGGTAGTCTCCACTCTAATCATTCGTTATAGGGATGGGTAGTGTGCATCATTATACTAGGGCGTAATACAAGAGTCATCTTAGAGTTTTAGACCATTCAATGATATTAAATATGTAACTTATCTAAAAAATGTAACTTATCTTATTGGGTATGTTTATTTTTTACTGAAATTCTTGGGATGTTACAACCAGGTTCATAATTCTTACGGATGCACCATTCTCACCCTCATCGAAGTCCTCAAACAATGGTTTAATCACCCTACTTGGGGAAGGGCCATTTAACGTGATCTGGCTCAACCTTAGAAGCTGAGATCATAACTATTCTCCAAGCAATATCAATGGCTAAACAAAACATCTGGAATAATGTGATTATTGCCTAGAACTCGTCCTCCTTGGTTCAAATACTCACCTCTAGCACCAGACGTCCGCCTAGATTCCGCTTGTATAGGAACCTTCGGAAGAAACTCTCCATTATCACTTCCCTTAGTCTGCGTCCTACACACTCCCATGGAGCTTATCTGAACTACTGATTTAACTGCTAAGTTTGTCCTCATGACTAAGTCTAGTACCACCTTTACAGTTTGGTCGTCATGGCTTCGCTTGTACTAACACTATCGATTTATGTTTTATCCCTGTCCTTACGTCGGATGAATAAGATTTAGAGAACTCTTTTTGGAAAAAAGGTATTCAACTTATATGGGATAAGATATTTTCAAATTGGACATTGTTGCAATTAGAGACAACTATTGAAAGCCATTTATATATGTAAATCTTAGATGTACAATATAATGTATCATTTTGGCATATACTTTTAGGAAAATAGTTTGCTTAACTCCAAGCAAGACATGGGTTATGTTCTCTCCTATCTAAGAAACCATTTTTGTAAAGTGAGTAAATATCTATAATTTTTGATATAAATGATGTATCTATTATACATTGTATTGGTATACCATTTGGAATCAAAATTTATATTTAAATTATAGGTTTAGAATGTGGTTGTGTTCAACATTATTTATTAAATTATAGTTAGAAGTATAAACCATATAGGAGGGGACTTTTGATATTATATTGTATTTGTATAGAATGTTTTTAGTCAAAACAATTATAGTTTGTTTAACTCCAAGTAGGACATGGGTTATGTTCTCTCCTATCTAAGATACCATTTTTGTAAAGTGAATAAATATGTATAATTTTTTATATAAATGATGAATCTATTATACATTTGTATACATTGTATTGGTACACCATTTACAATAAAAAAATATTTTTATATTATAGGTTTAGAATGTGGTTGTGTTCAACATTATTTATTAAATTATAGTTAGAAGTATAAACCATATAGGACGGTACTTTTGATATTATATTGTATTTGTATAGATTGTTTCTAAAATTTGGCATCTCTATCAAAAATGATCTATGGATGAATATAACTCCATCAGTCTCATAGAGTTAATGTACTTGTATTTTCTTTGATCACTTTCTCTTTTAGGGAGCCAAACTATGTTTTTGTCACTTATTGGATGAAGAATTGAACTGCAGTGAACTAAGATCCCCGCTCGAGCTCGCCGACGCTGGGGAAGAAACTTACGTCTGTGGTTGCTCTTTGGTTAGCCTTGACCACAATTAGCGTTGGAGAAGAGTCTCAGAGCTTTGTTTAGTGCTCCGAGAATCCCCAGGAACAGGTGCGATGCGTCGAGGTAGTGGGGGAAACTCCCTGCGTCAGCTGACAGTATAGGGCTAAAGTGGGCGATTTTGTTCCAGTTGGAGATAGGGTTTGAACAGAGGGTCGATGATGCGAAATGACCTCCTGGTTCAAAATTTGGTGAAATAAAAGGAATCGTGGAGTACAGAGAAAGATCAAGGGGCCGAATTCTGGCCTCTGTTTCTCATTGAATGCCTCTCGCGAAAGGTAGAGGATGAGGCCCCCTCGGATCGGTATCTAATGGTTGAGTGCAAGCACGTGTATAGTAGATACAGGGAAAGCAACGCGAGAGAATGTGTGACAGAGTGACTTGGGCTTATTCAGATCAACTTAGGTACACAATTACGGTCATCCGTTGTATTGGTTAGATAATTAGCTATAAATATTATTTTGCTATCCTTTTCTTCTTGATTTATACTCATAATCATCTAGGATTATCTAAATACAATCAAACTTGACCAGTTTGCTAACTTGACTATGAGGAATCCAATAATCCAATTGGATTTTATGTCTGAGCTAAGGAATAATATGATTTTACAATATTTGGTACTTAGGGTCATTAATGCACTAGAAGTTGTTAAGGAGGAGGTAGATTATCAAAATTTAGGAGAATCTCTAACATCATATTATCTACTCATAAGCCAATCAAGTTTAATTTTTTTGGATAGACATCATTTGGTGTGTGTGTGTGTGGTATTTTTTTTGGTGGGGGGGGGTGGGGGGTGGGTGGGAGGGGGGGAATAGTAGTCTCCACTCCAATCATTCGTTATAGGGATGGGTAGTGTGCATCATTATACTAGGGCATAATACAAGAGTCATCTTAGAGTTTTAGACCATTCAGTGATATTAAATATGTAACTTATCTAAAAAATGTAACTTATCATAATGGGTATGTTTATTTTTTACTGAAATTCTTGGGATGTTACAGCCAGGTTCATAATTCTTACGGATGCATCATTCTCACCCTCATCCAAGTCCTCAAACTATGGTTTAATCACCCTACTTGGGGAAGGGTCATTTAACGTGATCTGGCTCAACCTTAGAAGCTGAGATCATAACTATTCTCCAAGCAACATCAATGGCTAAAGAAAACATCTGGAATAATGTGATTATTGCCTAGAACTCATCCTCCTTGGTTCAAATACTCACCTCTAGCACCAGACATCCGCCTAGATTCCGCTTGTATAGGAACCTCCAGAAGAAACTCTCCATTGTCACTCCCTTAGTCTGTGTCCTACACATTCCCATGGAGCTTATCTGCACTACTGATTTAAATGCTAAGTTAGTCCTCATGACTAAGTCTAGTACCACCTTTATAGTTTGGTCATCATGGCTCCACTTGTACTAACACTATCGATTTATGTTTTATCCCTGTCCTTACGATGGATGAATAAAATTTAGAGAACTCTTTTTGCAAAAAAGGTATTCAACCTATATGGGATGAGATATTTTCAAATTGGACATTGTTGCAATTAGTGACAACTACTGAAAGCCATTTATATATGTAAATCTTAGATGTACAATATAATGTATCATTTTAGCATCTACTTTTATGAAAATAGTTTGTTTAACTCCAAGCAGGACATGGGTTATGTTCTCTCCTATCTAAGAAACCATTTTTGTAAATTGACTAAAGATCTATAATTTTTGATATAAATGATGTATCTATTATACATTGTATTGGTATACCATTTGGAATCAAAAAATATTTTTATATTATAGGTTTAGAATGTGGTTGTGTTCAACATTATTTATTAAATTATAGTTGAAGTATAAACCATATAGGAGGGGAATTTTGATATTATATTGTATTTGTATAGAATGTTTTCAGTCAAAAAAATTATAGTTTGTTTAACTCCAAGTAGGACATGGGTTATGTTCTCTCCTATCTAAGAAACCATTTTTGTAAAGTGAATAAAGATCTATAATTTTTGATATAAATGATGTATCTATTATACATTCTTATGCATTGTATTGGTATACCATTTACAATCAAAAATTATTTTTATATTATAGGTTTAGAATGTGGTTGTGTTCAACATTATTTAATAAATAATAGTTAGAAGTATAAACCATATAGGAGGGGACTTTTGATATTATGTTGTATTTGTATAGAATTTTTCTAAAATTTGGCATCTCTATCAAAAATGATCTATGGATGAATATAACTCCATTACTTTCATAGAGTCAATGCACTCGTATTTTCTTTGATCACTTGTTCTTTTAGGGAGCCAAACTATGTTTTTGTCACTCATTAGTGAAAAATAAAAAAAAATTGAATTTTTTGTTGTTGATGTCCATCTCAACAAAGATTCCAAAAATTGTTCGACATGAAAAATAAAAAAATAATCAACAATTCTAGCTCCAATGATGTAAGGGATAAACACAAGGGTCCAGATCAGGTTCTGAGTGTGTTCCTCAACATGAATTCTGAGAAGACGTAAGGCAAACATTTTTATTGTGAGAATTTTTAGGTAATGTGTACTTTTTTATCTATTAAATGAAATTGGGGCTTATATAATATTGTGGCTCTGTAATTGAATGTGATTCAAGTTTATAAGATTAGTTTTCCTGAAGTAAACCCTAGCCGGGTGGTCTTGGCTAGAAGAGGTGAAGGTGGAGGTTGCGACCGCGACGGATGCTCGGGAGGCAGACGGGGGGGGGGGGGGGGTACTCCCCTGAGGGGTACCGCTCTCACACGCAACACATACCGACTAGCGAAAATGTGAACCATGGAAACGATTCGAATGAGGTGTCTTCAATGAGGCTGGATGGTGAACCAGATGCAGCGTCTACAGACCTCAACAAATCTGGCAATAAACCCAATCATTCATACGCTGCTGCAATCACTGGAGCAGACCCTAAGGTACCTCCAGCCATCAAATGCGTATCCCCAGATATGCTGAAACACAAGGATATCACGGTTGATCGAAGTGGAGCCATCCCCACCATCAACATGGATCCAACCAACATCTAGCCCCTCCTGGAATCATGGAAGTATGCAACGATCGTCAAGGTCATTGGTATCAACATCAGCTTCCAGGCTCTAGTCAACAAATTACAAGCACTTTGGAGCCCTACAGAGATATTCAGAGCCATTGATTTGAAGCTTGGCTACTATATCATCCACCGTGGGAATCAAACCGACTTCATCAAAGCGATGACCGGAGGCCCTTGGACAATATTTGGCAACTACCTATCAGTGTAGTTGTGGACGTTAGGGTTTTAACCCTCCGTTCCTATCCCAAGAAAGTTGGTGGTTTGGACGAGGGTACCCGACCTCCCTGTATACCTCTTCTAGAACCGGCTATTATCAAGCATCGGTGACCTTATTGATAAGACGATAAAAGTTGATGACATGACCACTGCAGACTCAAGGGGGAAGTTTGTGAGGGTCACAGTAGAAGTGGATACAGCTAAACCACTCCTACTGGTGGTCATGATCAATAGGGAGAAATTTTCTATTGAGTATGAAAATATGCCCACGATATGTATGAGGTGCGGGTGCATTGGGCATGCTGATAAAGATTGTGCCTTCATCCCTTCGTTCTCAACACCAGGAGCATCATCGTCCACAACCCAACCAGTGGTTGTGGCTACTCCTTATTCTCAGGTGTTCCATGCTAGGAAACCTGAGCATAAACAAACCAATCAGAAGGGCACACAACAGAACAAGGACAATGTTGCTATGTAGCAAAAGGCCACACGTACTAACCATGACTCGGGGCAAATGGAGGAAGTTTGGGAGATGGTGATAAATAGAAAAAATAAAAACAAAGGAGCAAAGAAACAACCAGTAGCCCAGGATAAGCCGGCTACTGAAAAAACCCAAGCCAGCCAGACTCCTCACGACAAGCAAGACACTGTTGTAGTTCTTGTTGATGATGAGATGCCTGAAGGCCAGGAGGACATGTCATCATTCCAATATGACAGCAGCACACATGACATGGAACTCAATATGTCAGTCTTCACCTGGGGAGATAATTGGAATGACACTAATGGCGTTCTCCTACGCAATCAGAAGGTGGTTTACCAGCCATTGTAGATCAGCCCAGAGAGGGAACAAAAGAATGGCAAGATTGCCTAGAACATTGCCCAAGCCAACAACACAAGGGAGGCACAATGAATCCTACAATTTGGTGAGAGCAGGGCCATGAAGGATGAACAAGTCAACGACAGCAGCCAAGCAATAGGGCTTGCGGCTGCTATTAACTGAAACCTTTGTTATCAATGGTGAACATTCTCTATTGGAATGTTCAAGGAGCCAAATCAGATGATAAGATTCAGCTTCTAAAGGAATATATGACTATGTAAAAGCTTCATATCCTAGCACTTGTGGAGAGAAGATGCATTGGCTCTACTACACTTAACATCATAAGGAAGATGGGCTATTCATCCTCTCACCACGTGGAAGCATTGGGATTCTCATGCGACATATGGATTATCTGGGATTTTACGCACGGTGATGTTGAAATTCTTACTAATCATCGATAGTTGATTCACTGTCACATAAACCATAAATGGTTCCTCACTGTTTTGTACGGGAGCCGTAATCCTAGTAAGAGGCCTTTGCTTTGGAAGAGGTTGCTCGAGATCTCGCACCGCACCCAAAATGCCTTGGATGTGGTAGGGGACTTCAATACTATGTTGGATCCAACAGAAGAAAAAAAGGCAGTAGGTATTTCAATAAGAGAGCATCTGAATTGTTTTGAGATACATTGTCAGACACTGGGCTAGCTGACATCAAAACAATGGGTCACTTCTTCACTTTTAAAAGACTCCAGGTTCATGAAAGACTGGATCGAGTGATTGCTAATGATGCTTGGCTCAACATGGAAGGCAGGTTCATGGTTTCAGTCCTCTCCTGCCTATACTCTGATCACAATCCCATTCTCATCAGTAATAATAGTACCCAGAAGAAGGCCAGGAACAATTTCCACTCTATAGAAAGATGGAGCCTGACACCAGAATTTAAATCAGAGCTCTTGCCACAGTGGAATGTTGAACTCCCTTTCCATGAAGCTCTACAACCCTTTCAAGCGGCAGCTCTATCCTGGGAAGCACGGAGGCATAAGAAAAAGAATAAAGACAAAAAGGCCACCCTACGTCAACTGGACAAAAGCCAGGTAGACGCTAACTCATCCCCATCAATTACTAATGAAATTAAAGTTATCATGTTGCAAGAAAAGTACCATAAGATCCTTGTGTGAGAGGAAGCAGATTGGTTCTAGAAAGCACACATCCACTAGCTCAAGGAACAATATGGTAATACCCACAATTACTAGTCATACGTAAAATACAGAAGGTAGGTAAATAAGATCATGAGGATCTGCTATGCTTCTAGTGACTGGATCACGGAGCCAGAAGCCATCAAAGCAGTCCTGCACCACTACTTCAAAACGATGACTACTTCGATCCCCTCAGAGCTGATGACCGTAGCTACAATCACCAATTACATTGATGTCTTTCCTAGCATAAGCAACCAGATCAGTAATTACCTGGCACGCATGCCAAGCCACGATGAGATCAAACAAGTCACATATTCCATGGCACCTATTAAAGCAACGGGACCATATGGAATCCATGTGGAATTCATCCAATCAAACTGGACTAAAGTGGGAAGATCTATAGTGAGCACTGCACAGAAAGCTTTCAACACTGGTCTGGTTGAGCCTTGTATGGTAGATTCACTTATGGTTTTTATACAAAAAGTCAGACAACCACAACGTTGTCCTGACTTTCGACCGATCTCTTTGAATAAAACATGCTTTAAACTAATTTATAAGGTGATTGTGGAACGTCTGAAGCCCCTTATTCCCTCCTGGATCACTGACAGTCAGTCTAGTTTCATTTTTGGCAGACACATCACAGATAATATCTTAATTGTACAAGAGGTTATTCACTCAATGCGAAACAAAGTTTCAAAAAAGGAACATGTGTGCATCAAAATTGATCTCTCCAAGGCATTTGACAAAATGCATAGGCCTTTCATTCAGGATACTCTTCTCAAAGTAGGACTTCCCAACATCTTGGTGAGCCTGATAATGGACATCATCTCCAGTGGATTCACCTCGATCCTTTGGGAGGGCAAACCTATTGTGTGCTTTCCACATCAACTTTTCACATGATTTCACACACAAATTCAGTTCATTTTGTTCTCATTTAGCCTCTATTCATATTATTCTTGCCACCTTTTTGTTATTTTGCTTATCGCATGATGTGTATTGTAGATATGCTTTAAAAGGATCAAATTGGAGATAGCCCAACTTAAATTCAACACCATTGGAGCTTCTCCATGCATTGCAAACCATTCAGAGTTTCATTTATGTTGAAACAGCATCGCACACGACGTGTCTGAATTAAGACACGACATGTGCAATTCCATAAAGCCATGCATCTAGATAAAGTGACATACACATGACGTGTTCCTTTTAGGAACATGACGTGTGCTATACCAGAAGGTGTCGAGCAAAGCAAAGACACATCGTGTTCCACTCAGACACGACGTGTAACTGGAGATGCAGAGTCAACTATATATTTCTAGAAATGTACATGGTGTGTCTTAATTCAGACACACCGTGTAGTGTATACTTGGAGCAACTGTCGAAGGTTAGGACACGACGTGTCCAAACGAAGACACGTCGTGTCGCTGTCAGTTTCAGCAAAACTAAAAAAATGACGCTCCTCAATTTTAAAGACTAAAACAACTAATGGAGCGGTTATCACTGGTCATAATTTGAAAGTATTTCATCCAAGATCAAGGCTAGAGCAAAGGAGGGCGATTTTGGGTGGAAGAGGGTGGTTTCTTGCAAAAGAACCCCCATTCTTCTTCTCTTCTTCTCCATTTTCTACTCCGAAGGTGTAGTAGAGCTTCTTCACTCCACAAAGCTTCCCGGGAGGGAAGTTTGTCAGGGTTGAAGTAGTTGTAGGAGTGGAATTTCATCCCCAAGCCAAAATTCTACTCTTCTTGGGTTACACCTTTGGTTCTCTTAGCTTTTCTTTCTCTAAACCATGTTAAACTCTGAAATTTATGTATCTTTTCTATTGTACATCATCATGGATGAGTAGACTCTTTTTCTAGGATATGGGAGAGTAGCTCCCATGTCATAGCATGTAAGAAATATGATAATTTTTTACTAAATAATAAGTTGCTTGTTTTTCCACCTTGTGAGTACTTGTTTCTTGCTTCTTGCATGTATGGCTGGCCACTTTATGTGCATATTTTATGCTTTCTTACTTGATCTGAGAAGATAGGTAGGAGAGTAAGGAGGTACTCTCTTGGCGACTCATCCTTTACCACGAGAGTGGAAGTTATGGAGTTAAGGAATAGGTTTGTGATCCAAAACAAAATTCATACATGAGAATGTTGAATTGAGTTAGGATCGTGTACTTGTACCGAGAGGTGAAGTACAACATACAACTTTCCTTTAAAATAGGTGCTTAGTATGTTTAAATTTCGTGCTCCTATTTTATACTATGATATGTTGGTGAAATCCTAAGTCCAAGATCCTTCCATATCTGAAATTAAACTTCTTTTAGTAATTCATTTACTGCTTTGCTTGATCTTGAAATTTTAGCTTAATCAACCAAATCACATCTTTAAAATGGTCTAGATTGTTGAACCTTAACACTATTACATTTAATTGGTTACCAAGATCCTTGTGTTTGATCTCGACTACAACTACTCCCATATACTTGCAAGAATTGGTTGGTTGAGTAAAAGGTCTTTCTTAAGATTGAAACTTGTTAGTGTAACAATAACAAGTTTTTGGCATTGTTGCTGGGGAGCTACAGTTAATCTAATTAGAGTAACATGTGCTAATTAGTATTCAAGACTAGATCATTATTTCCATTTTTGAATTTCTATATACCTCTTAGTTGGGTTCTCACAATCTCTTGCTTATTTTTAGGTTGTATGCGTCGCTCACAAAGGGGTCTTCAAACATCTGTGTTTCTAGACCTTGAGATTGAGCTCACTCTTTCAAGATTAAGAAGAGCAAGAAGATTAGAGCAACCACTACTAGGAGGTGTTCCACCATCACCATCTTCTTCATCCTTTAAAGAAGCCACACATGTAGATCCAGCCATGGAGGACGACCGTCGTTTGAAGGATTTCGCCATGCCAGTTGCCACAAACATTTGTGGAGCCATTGATATACCTACAATGGAAGTGAACAACTTCTCTATTGCTCCTTCAATGATGTAGATGGTCCAACAAAATCATTTTGGGGGTACCGTCAATGAAGATCCAAATCTTAATGTAGCTGAATTCTTGGAGTTTATGAACACTTCCAAAATCAATGGTGTATTCACCGATGGAGTAAGGCTATTGTTGTTCCCTTTCATCTTGAGAGATAGAGACAAGGTGTGGCTTTTATCTCTTCCTAATAAGTCCATCAAAAGTTGGGATCAACTTTTAAATGCTTTCCTTGCAGAGTATTTCCACCAAGCAAAATAGCCCAACTAAGGAACCAACTCACAAACTTTTCTCAATCCTATGGAGAAACTTTGTATGACACATGGGAGCGGTTTAAGGACCTGCAATGCCTTTGCCCTTACCATGGATTGACTAATTGGTTGCTACTCCAAACATTCTATAATGGATTGTTCTACAATACCCGTATGACACTGGATTACACAACAAATGGAGCTTTAATGAATAAGTCTTACAAGGAAGCTTATGATATCATTGAAGACATAACACTCAACTACTTTAATGGGGGCCGGATAGGAAAGCACAATCATCTTTTACACCGATTTCTTCAATCGAGAAGTAAGGAGGGAAGAATATTGTTGATGTCGTCGACCTAATTGATGCTAAACTCAATGTTCTTACACAAAAGTTCAAGAAGATGACTACACTGCAAATCTAATCAACTGAAGTGATATGTGGAGCTTGTGAGAATTCTGGACATACTTCTTCTACGTGCTTTGCTCCTAATGTGAATGAAGGGAGCCTAGAACAAGTCAATGTCACTGGGATGCATGGGAACAAATAGCAATACAATCCCTATTCCAACACCTACAATCCGAGATGGAGAGATCATCCTAATTTCTCTTACCGAAACACAAGCAATACTCAGAACATTCAACCAGGACAACAACAACCATAGCAACAACAACACTTCAACTGGAAAAACAATGGGAATCCGTCGGGCTTCAACAACAATAGGGGTTACCAACAGCAATAACAACCCCAAAGTTCTTCCTTGGAGGTCATGATGGAGAATTTTATCTCCACGCAGATGTAGCGAAATGAAGAGTTCAGGGGCAATGGAAAGCTCTTAAAGGATGTAATTTCTCAACTCTCCACAAATGTGGATGGCATTTCTACTCATACAAGGATGTTGGAAAACCAAATTGCCCAGTAGGCCTTGACGCAACAAAAGAACACTCAATCTGATTCTCTTTCAAGCCAACCAGAGGTGAATCTAAGACAGTAGGCAAATGCTATCACCTTTAGGAGTGGAGCTGAAATCCACAGACCTTCTCCACCCAAGGAAAAGAGTGTTGAGATGGCTGATGAAGAGAAGTTTGACACCCCTATGGGTGAAAAAGGAAAAGGTACAGATGAGGTACCACTTTCTATTAAAGCAAATGCACCATTTCTGCAAAGACTTGCAAACAAGAAGGAATATTCAAAGTTTAAGAAATTTATGGACATTCTAAACAAACTCCATGTCAACCTTCCGCTAGCTGAGGTTATAGAAGAGATTCCATCATATGCTAAGTTTATGAAAGACATCCTCACCAAGAGGAGGAAGGTGGACCAAGTTGAAACCATGATGCTTTCTGAGAGAATTAGTTTTATCATTCAAAATAGACTTCTTGAGAAGCTAGATGATTTGGGAGCTTTTACTCTACCATGAAAGATTAGCAACACCACATTTGAAAAAGGTCTTTTAGACCTTGGAGCTAGTATTAGTCTTATTCTGTATACTTTATGGCAGGAGCTAGATCTTGGAGATTTAAAACCTACAAAGATGGCCATAGAACTAGCCGATCATTCCATCAAATATCCCAAAGGTATTGTGGAAGATGTGCTAGTGCAAATTGGTAAACTCTACATTCCTTGCGATTTTTTTGTGTTAGATATGGTAGAAGTTCCTTCCAATCCCATTCTTTTTAGGAGACCTTTCTTGAGAATTACTAGATGCCCTGTTGATGTCCGAGAAGGCAAACTTACACTTCGGGTTGGCAAAGAAGCTATGGAGTTTTCTATATATGATGCCATGAAAGCACCTTCACGTGTTGAAGAAATCTATTTTATGGACTCTATTGATTCTATTGTGGAGGAAGATCACGAAATTGCTAATTTGATATTAAACTATTGTGATAATGATAAAGTTACAAACAATGAACATGAAAATTCGGGAGTACTTTCTATTTCCAAATCAAATGCTATTGATGAAGACACTCCACTTGTTGATGACAAAGCCAAAGAAATTGTAGTTGGGAGAAAGGTAGAACTCAAAGCCCTTCCACCAGTGCTGAGGTATGCATTCCTTGACTCAAACTCTACTTCTCCTGTCATAATCAATGATGAGTTAACTAATGAACAAGAAAATAAACTGCTTGCTGAATTGCATTTGTATAAAGATGTCATTGGTTACTCTATTGATGATTTGAAAGGCATTCATCCCTCTATTTGCATGTATAGAATAAACATGGAGGATGATGCTAAACCCAACATTGAACCACCTAGTGGTGTGCTCCCACCAATGGTGTTACACACTACTCAATTTGAGTTTTGAATAGATGCAATCCCACGAACGGAAGCACATGTGTGGATTCACTTTCGACATTTATAAAATCTAACTTAACACCTACTCACACTAAAACAACTACACTCGCAAGTGCACGAGGTCGTGTCGTAGTACAGGAAGGTGGCAAGTATAGGTTCGATCCACATGGAGAAGAGGGGGCACTAGAGCTAGTTTTAGTTTGTCTAGGTTCCTACTGCGGAGTCTAGGGTTAAGGGTTTGGTGGGAGTTTTGATTGTTAACTATTATGAACAAGAGAGGAATTAAAGGCAGTAATGAAATCTACGTTAACCCTAGACTAGATTAAGGCTAAATAAGCAAGGAAAGACTAAGATAGGTATGAAAAGGCAAATCACACTAAGATAGGAAAGAAGAGAAAAAGAACAATAAAAGAGCTAAACTAGCATGAATAAGGCAAGAACAACGCAAGAAGCTCACTGAACAAGGAAAGAGCTAATTAAGCTAAGCAAGCATAAAACTAGGGTTTTAAGCAATAAAGAGAGGTGTGGGTTGTTTAGGTGTATGAACTTATCACTTAAGTTGAGGGGTGACATATGAACGTTATGATTCCATTTAGATTATCCAAACCAAACAATAAGTTAAAGTCTAATGAATTAACCTAAGCTACTAACTGGCCATGGATATGCTAGGTTGTGTATAGGGGAACTAGTCCCTAACACCCCCTACTACCCTTACGAGGCTCAATTGGGTTAGGGATTAGGTTCAATTCAATTAGAGTCTAATCAAGTCTAGGTTTCTAGATTAGACATTCCTAGGGAAATTAGGGGCTGAAGGTAGTAATGGGGAGGTGAAATTAGGGTTTTGGACCCCAATTCCCCCACATTCTAGCCTTGAGAAGGCTCCATGCTAATTGCACTAGAATTATCTAATCTAGCTACTTAGATCTCTCCCTTAGGTTTAGGGAGATTGATTAGGATGTAAGAAGATGGGAGGCAACCTAGGGATCCAAGAATTGGACCTAGGAGCAAATCCCAAAATTCACACATATAAGCAATTTGGCTAAATTCCTAAGTGATTTCACACACAAACCAATAAGAATTTCATTGAGAATGAGATGCAAATAGAACATAATCATTAACAAATGGAATTACAAAGTTTACGTGCCATTTTCCCCCAACATGGTATCAAAGTAACATAATTTCCCCCAAACAGTGCACCCAAGGGGGCCTAGCTACTCATAGAAATAGAAAATAAAAAAAGAAAGGAGAAAGAGGTAGAAGAAGCCATGGAGCTCAATGTAGATGAAGGAATCCTCCACTCCATGTATTGTAGGATGACCTCCTCCCTACTCCAAGGTGCAAGGATGTAGAATGAAGTGGATTATGGGTAGGAACTAGTATAAACTAGTGCTTTGGTGGTGGAAATGGTGAAACAGAATGGAATGGCTAAGGGGAGAAAATGGGGAGCTAGGAGGTGGTAGAAGGTAGCTAGCATCGTGCCCCAGTTACCACCTAGGTATATATAGGTGTGGGGGGAAGCACTAGGTTAAGTAGGGGCAAAATAGGTAAAACAATGAAAAATGGGTAGGTTTTATGAGTAGAACGGCCATGGTGGGTCACCACGGCCTTGGTGGGTAGGGTAGAGCATGACCGTTCTAGGACACAACGGTCATTCCAATTAAAATGGAAAAAATAGAGGGTTTTGGTCAATTTTGGGCTGAAACTGGCACGGCCGTGGTGGTCACCACTGTAACATCCCTGACCTGGGTTATGAGTTAACCCTAGGTATTTTTCCTAAATATGTGATTAAATATTTGTGATTAACTCTGAGCATGTAATTAAGTTTCTTAGAAACATATATTTCAGTATTTGCTCCTTTTTATTTAAAGTTATAGCATTGTTTTGATAATACAGGGACCTATGTGCAATTTACCCAGTTAAAAGGGTTAGCTTGCAATTTGCACATGTTGAGATGTTCCTCTGATGTTGAGACATCATGAGAATCTTTTTGGTAAAGTTTGAGGGATTTCCCAAGCTAGGGCACCAAGGTGCAGCTGTGGAAGCAATCCCGGTGCTTGGAACCCTAATTTGGGGTAAAATGCAATTTACCCAAATTAAGGGATGCAAATTGTGAAATATGTCATCTAATGTATATTTTTAGACTCTTGCCATCATTAAGAAAAGAAATGATGAGGGAGTCACCTCAAATGAGTTATCAAGTTATGAAATATGCCTTGTGATTGAATAATCAGGGTATATGTGCAATATCTCTTTATGTATGTACTTTATTATTAGATTGTTCTTCTCTTCCTTCTTTTTCTAGACCTTAAGATAAGGTTTGTCCTTATAATAAAGAGGAAGGGACGAGCAAATAAAAGAAGGAGGGACCTAGTTGGAATTATGGACAACTTAAGAACTAATGTTGAAAATCCTACCCCTAATATATATACCCTCAACTTCTCTAAGCAAGGGAGCTTGCCCTTCGTTCCCTTCACTGTTCCATTTCACCAAAGACGACCAAAGACGGCCTTGGAGCTAAGTAGGACGACCAAGGGAAACAAGGTAGGTTTGGGACCCTTCTTCTTGCCTAATTCCATGGTTAGAACTCGAATTCAAGGTCAATTTGGTGACTAACTCATGAAATCCTATCTTTCTAGCCATCCCTTCTCGTTTTTCCCTGGAGTTTTCACCTTGGCCAACCTGTGTGAACTCAAGGACGCCATTAGAGCTTGGAGCTTGAAAGCTTGGAGCTCAAGAAGCAAGCTTTAGGCGGGTTTTATAACTCTAAACCCATGCTTTACTATATACATCTCTTATATGTGGTTAGATGATAGTTCTTCATGTTTCCCTACTTTCCCTGCTATTTTTGCAAGCAAATCCATGGGATATCCGTACTGTTCTTGAGCTAGGAGATGAAGGCGTGATTTCCAAGAAAAACCCACCGCTTTTCACTTCCTTAAACGGTCTCACCAGCTTGCTCTCTCGGTCTCAAGACCGCGAGGTGAGCAAACGGTCTCGAGACCGTGACAGGGCAAACGGTCTCCAAGACCATTTGGCCCCATTGACCGAGCGTGGACCATATAAGGAATATGTTCCTAATTATATAGGTTAATGTCTCTCAAACGTTGGGAGGCTAACTCCAAAGGAATCGGGAGATATGACCTTTGTAAGAAACCATTTTAAATGAATTTATTCCTGATTCTCAAACGGTCTGAAATTGCCTTTTTGGGAAAACGGTCTCAAGACCGTGTAAGGTCGTTGACCAGGCGTTGAACGTATGAGATTACTGTTCAAAATAATGTTAATTAACAACTCACCAAGTTTGATGGTCTAATTCCAAACGGGCTAAGAGTTGAAGGGTGAATACTAGGGCTAACCCTAGGTGAAATCAGTACTGAAATTATGGTAACCTAATTAGGGTTTTTAGGGTTCATTGACCTAAACGGTCTCAAGACCATTTAAGGGCCACCCAAACGGTCTCAAGACCACGAGGGCAATCAACCATGACCGTTTGGAGGTCTGGGGTCAAGATTAGTTGACCTATTGAAGGTACAATTACACCAAATTACATTGCAATTAAATATTGATATAACCCTCAACTCAATTGACCCAACCTTGATGAATTTGCACTAGAATCCAAAATTGGATGGGCAAACGGTCTCAAGACCGTTTGGAACTCATCCAAACGGTCTCAAGACCGAGAGGAAAATCACCCAAGACCGTTTGAAGGTCTAGGGTTAAGTAAATTGACCAATTGAGGACCTATTTGCAAATAAGTTATCAATTTAATCAAAATGCTGTTTTGTGGATCAATCATGGTTCAACCCCTATCAAATCACCTTGGACTTTGATGAAATCTTGGGAAAATGGTCTCAAGGCCATGTGGGGTCCACCCACATGATCTCAAGACCGTTTGGGCCAAGTTTGGGCCCATTTAGAGCTCAAATGAAGGGTTCAACCTTGTGTTGGGTCACATTGTTGAGTGTTGATGGGTGAACATTGATAGACCCTAATTGAATCGACTTCAACCCTAATTGGTCAACCCTTGAGGGTCAATTGAATGACCAAGTGGTCAAGCATAATCTTAATTGACCCAATTCATAAGTGGTCATCATAGTTTTGACCTTTTGAGGGCTTCAACATGAGTTGACATTATCGGGTGTATCATTGAATCTTGTTGATGGACCAAGTGGTTGAGACCATGTGAGCTCGCGGTCTCAAGGTCGAGAGGAGGCTCGCGGTCTCAAGGTCGTGAGGAGGCTCGCGGTCTCAAGGTCGTGAGAGGGCTCATGGTCTCAAGACCACGAGGGGCCTCGCGGTCTTGGGGTCAAAGAAGGGCAAACGATCTTCATGATCTTCGCGGTCTTAACCTCATTTGGAGTCTTCGCGGTCTTGAATCAATGGAGGGCTCGCGGTCTTGGAGGAGGAAGAGGCCTCGCGGTCCTGAGGTCAAAAGTGACCAAACGGTCTACACATCCTCACGGTCCTAATGTCAATTGGTCAAAAAGTCAACTCAACCAATGGGACTCAAATCGATTGAGGGTTGATGGTTGAGATCAATCAAGATAATTCAAGGTTGACTTCTTTCAATCGATTGATGATATAAATGGTTCAATGTTGCCCTAATCAAACCCTAATGATAACCTAGGATATTAAGGGGTTAATGGACTAAGGTTTTGACCATGATAATGATCAATGGGGTGAATTACCAAAATACCCCTGAAGGGTAAATTAAGTAATACCTTGATCAAATCAAACCCTAATCACATGATGGTGATGTTTTGGGCTATATTAGCCTATGATGACTTAATCCAACCTGATTTAGAGTGATGTTGATATCACCTAACATTATGATGAGAGAGAAAGTACATATAGAGAGAGAAAGTACTTCTAGAAAGAGAAAGTACTTCTAGAGAGAGAAAGTACCCTTTTTAGGTGAAAACTCAATTAAAGCATCTCCAATGCACAGGAAGGAGCATAATTAGGGTATGATCCACCTGTGTGAGATCATAGAAACCCTAATTATGATAAATGATGAAACTTTAACTAATCTAAGAGCATCAATGAAGATGTTACTCATATATGATGATGTTATGAGTTCAATTCACCTTAATGTGAATAGTAAACCCTAATTTAAGGGTGATGACATGTGATGTGAATAGTAAACCCTAATTCAAGGGTAATGGCATGCTTGTGAGTATTAAACTCTATTTGATGAGAATTCGAGATTTAACTCTTATGACAAGAGTAGGAAGTATATCCTTTGTTTTTGTATTACCTGTATCAGTTGTATTAACCATGCAGGTTCTGATATGAAGGTAATCATATCCAGGTATGGATGTTGATGTTATATTCATTGAAGGCATGTTATTAGCCTTATGAATAAGTAAGGTAATCTGATGCCTTGTCAGTGGCATCCTATGCTGATAATGGGCTGTGAGAGCCATGAATACCATCAAGGTCATGCCTTAGAGATGACTTGTGATGAGGATAATGAGAAATGATGATTGATATGAGTTAGGCCTGTTACATTTAGTATTTTTCTTTTATAGCTGCTATGCTACTGTTATTGTTTGGGGAACAATGTATGCTGTTAAAGAATACTAAATGTACCTAACTAATCAAGTATAATGTAGGGCCCTGATCATAGATCCATCATTGTCAGAGATTAAGTGATGGTGAAACAGGTTTTCCTCAGGGAACTCCTGGAGCACATACTTTTGAGTATGTGGGGTACATGGATGTGTAGAACCTTACATCCTAGTGTAGGAAAGTGATGTAGATGTGTAATCCATCCATCCTTCACTATAATTCCATACCGTATCAGTGGTAGGTAAACATGAAACCTCCTGATGACGAAGAAAACACAGATATTTGTATCAGTGGTAGGTAAATATGAAACCTCCTGATGACGAAGAGAGTACAGAACGCCACTGTGACTCTAGAATAGCGAAGGACCAGTTTACCCTGGTGAGCTATAGTAGTAGAGACACAAGATGTCCTACAAGTGATCCTCTTACTGACTGAGGAAGGTGAAGGTCATGAGAATCCGGCTCTCTTAATGACCTATGTATGATACTGATGTGACTTCTCAGCGATCAGTTGGAGTATGAGTGGTATGCCTCATCTCCACAGGGCATAATGTTGTTTGTAAAACATAATCAACCATGTAATATAACTTGTTAGAGATGACTCCAAGTTAGTTGATTGATGTTACATTGCAATAATGTTTATATTCTCCATATCTCCTAAAATTGTAGAGATCTTGTTATACCTGCAACTGTTATTAATTACTTTGAAGGCTTTACTGCTTAAGATATTCTTTGATGTTATAATAAAGCTTCTGGCGAAGAGTTATAACTCTCGCTGGGACAATTATGTATAATTTTCTCACCCCGTAGACTTCAACTTTTTAGGTGGACGTCGGAGACAAAGGAACCAGTCTACAGGTGATCAGTCTCAGCAGCAGCAACACCAGGGGCAGCAGTAATCTCAGGTGGAGATTGTCCTTCCATGTGGTGTAGTTAGAGTCAGTCCTATGTGTCCTCTGTACTCTCAGGTCTTGGAGTCTTTTGTATAGTGATCTTGAGATTTTGTATCTGGATGTATATAATTACTCAAGAAGTAATTACCCTGAGATGTAAACAGTTTATCTCTCTTTATGAAAGAAGTTTTATGGATCCAAGTTCTTATCTCAAAAAGTTTTAATTTCCCGTGAATTTTGTTTTCCGCTGATTACCGATTCGCTTCCGCTAAGTTTTAATCGTGCTTATGTCATGGTTTGGAGATCAGAGCCCACAACTAGTGGTATCAGAGCTCTAGGTCAGTTGAGTCTACAGAGGCATAGGAGTTAGGATGTCGAGTCTACCTTTAGTACTCCTTCCTTATCTAATAGAATCTTCTTCTCCTCAGGAGAAGAAGATACATAAGAATGTCAGAACATCACGATGAGTACATGGTAGAGAGTAGTGCTAGTACACCTCGAGGTGGTGCAAGGGTTCCGAGGATAGAACAACCTGCACCTGAGTCGCCAGGAGAGCCACCCCAGTTCGACCCAGCTGACATGAATAATCCATCTATACAGACGATGTTCGGGCAGTTCATGACTGCCATGACACACATAACCGATAGGATGCCCATTCCTGCACCTGGGGCACCTGTCCAGCCTGAAGCACAAGGTATTGGTAAGACATTCGAACGACTTCGTCGTGTCGGAGCTACCGAGTACTTCGGGACTGCCGACCCAGCAGATGCTGACTTATGGCTGACAGAGTTGGAGAAGGCTTTCAGGATTCTTATGATTCCGGAAGCTGAGAAGGTTAGACATGCTGTCTATCTTCTCAAAGGCAGTGTTGGTCACTGGTGGAACATGGAAGAGCAGAAGAGGCCTGGAGTAGAGTTCTCATGGGAAGAATTTCGTCGGGAATTTATCAAAAGATATTTTCCAAAGACTTTCCTAGATGAGAAGATCTCTCAGTTCGAGAGACTAAGGCAGGGTATGATGAACATTAGCGAATATGAAGCTAAGTTCATGGAGTTGCTGCGGTTCTGTCTGCACATGGCTGCTACGGATGAGGAAAGAATCAGAAGATTCGAAAAGGGTTTGAATTCTGATATGTCAACCCCTGTATCTACCTTAGAGAACCGAGAGAGATTCTCTACCTTCGTTGAGTCAGTCCGAAGGATAGAGAGATCTGTGGTTGAGAAAAGACAAACCCATAAAAGATATCCACAGTTCCAAGGTTCTTCATCTAGGGATTCCAAGAAACCTAGATTCTCTGCACCTAACCCTCCACCACCCAGATCAAGTTTTCAAACTCAATGGACACCAAGCAGAGGTAGGGGAAGGAGTCAACCGCTTCAAGGGACGCACAGTTCTGCATCAGTGTCAGTTACTGGACCACCCAGACCACAGCAACAGGAGAAGAGTTGCTACAACTGTGGTAAGATGGGACACTTGATGAAGGATTGCCGTTCTAGGCCTGTCGGTGTGACACAACAACCCCCGAGACAGAATCAACAGGGATCTCAGAATAGACAACATCAAGGAGCAGCTCGAGGACGTGGACAAGCGTCTCAAGCTGGATCATCAACACCACCTCAACACCAGGCGACTGCGAGGTTCTATGCTATGAACCCACCTGAGGCAGTGGTCAATCCATGGGTAGTGGCAGGTCAGATGAAACTTTTATATTCCGATATGTCTACATCCTGTGTTGTATCCGTTCTGATTGATCCGGGTGCTACGCACTCTTTCATCACTCGTGAAGTGATTCGTAACTGCAATATGACTGTTAGTCATAGGACAAATAGTTTGTTGTTAGAGACTCCGTTGAGTGGGTCTGCCGTTTTGCAGGAGGTATGTTCTCCCTGCATCCTCTTCTTTTCTGATCATCGCATTCAAGTGGATCTTATACCACTTGATATGCAGGGATTTGATATAATCCTCGGGATGGATACCTTAGAAAGGTATAGAGTTGTCTTGGATTGTGAGTCCAAGTTGGTTGTGTTTGCTGATGAAAGCAACACATGGATCTTTCAAGGAGAAAGAAAGATTCTTCCCACCTGTCTTGTATCAGCTATGGTTGCTGATAAGCAGTTGAGGCAAGGATGTTATGCATTCTTAGCCCATGTGGTAGATGTTACCAAGGAAAGTTTCAATCCTGCTGAAGTTCCTGTAGTCAGGGAATTCAAAGATGTATTTCCTGAAGAACTTCCTGGTATACCACCACCTCGGGAGATTGATTTTAAAATCAATCTGATCCCAGATACGAAACCCATAGCTCATACTCCATATAGAATGGCGCCTGCCGAGATGGCAGAACTCAAGAAACAACTTCAAGAGTTACTTGAGAGAGGTTTTATCCGACCGAGTACTTCACCTTGGGGTGCTCCGGTCTTGTTTGTTAAAAAGAAAGATGGGTCAATGCGGTTGTCCATCGACTACAGACAACTCAATAAAGTAACAATAAAGAATAAGTACCCTCTGCCGAGGATTGATGATCTCTTTGACCAGTTGCGTGGTGCAACAGTCTTTTCAAAAATAGACTTGAGGTCTGGATATCATCAACTCCGTATTAAGGATAGTGACATATCCAAGTCCGCCTGTAGGACAAGATATGGTCACTATGAGTTCACGGTTATGTTGTTTGGACTAACCAATGCACCAGCTGCATTCATGGAACTCATGAATAGAGTTTTTCGACCTTTCCTTGATCAGTGTGTTGTCATCTTCATAGATGACATACTGATTTATAGTAAGGATGCTCAGCAGCATGAGCAGCATCTTTGCCAAGCTTTGACCTTGCTAAGAGAACATAAGCTGTACGCTAAGTTTAGCAAATGTGAGTTCTGGCTGCCGGAGGTATCTTTTCTTGGACATGTGATATCCGCCTCGGGAATTCGTGTTGACCCTACAAAGGTAGAATCTGTTCTACAATGGGAACAACCGAAGACACCGACGGAGATTTGAAGTTTCTTGGGGTTAGCTGGCTATTATCGAAGGTTCATTAAGAACTTTAGCTCTATAGCTTTACCTTTGACCAAGTTAACCCGGAAAGATGTTCCTTTTTCTTGGAGTGATAAGTGTCAACAATCTTTCCAGTTGCTGAAGGAGAGGTTGACAAGTGCACCTGTGCTAGTGCTACCTGAACAAGGAAAAGGGTATATAGTTTTCTGTGATGCTTCCAAAAATGGACTAGGATGTGTGTTGATGCAGGATAAACAAGTGATTTCTTTTGCTTCCCGACAGCTTAAGAAACACGAGGAGAATTATCCAACACACGATCTGGAGTTAGCTGCTGTGGTTCATGCTTTGAAGATCTGGAGGCATTATCTCTACGGAGAGACATTCCAGATTTTCACATACCACAAAAACCTTAAGTATATCTTCTCTTAGCATGAGCTCAACATGAGGCAACATCGCTGGATGGAGTTAATCAAGGACTACGACTGTACAATTGATTACCATCCAGGCAAGGCTAATGTTGTTGCAGATGCCTTGAGTAGGAAATCAGCAACATCAACCATGAATAGAGCACAACTAAACTCTTTAGTATGCTCTAGGAGAGATATGCTTATCTCTTTAAGGCAAGACAATGTACAGTTGAAGGTGTCATTGTTAGCCGGATTGTTGGCTGAGATGCATATTAAACCTACCCTAAGGGAGCAGATTAAAGAGGCACAACTAGGTGATGCTGCAGTTCAACATATAAGATCTGAGTATGGAAATGAGAAGCAAGATGGTTTTAATGACTCAGAAGATCAAGTAGCTTGTTATAATGGAAGGATGATAGTGCCAGGTGTGGACAACTTGAGAAAGTTAGTCCTAGAAGAAGCCCATTCTTCCATGTATGCTATGCATCCAGGGAGCACCAAGATGTATCGGAATTTGAAAGATCTGTATTGGTGTCCTGGGATGAAAAAGGACGTTGCAGAGTTTGTTCTGAGGTGTCCTGTGTGTCAGAAAGTTAAAGATGAACACCAGAAGCCTGCAGGGACAATACAACCTTTACCCATACCACAGTGGAAGTGGGACCATGTGACCATGGACTTTGTTGTTGGCCTACCCAGGACAAGCAAAGGACATGATTCCATTTGGGTAATTGTTGATAGGTTAACTAAGACAGCACATTTCTTACCTGTCAAGACAACCTATTCTGCTGAAAGGTTATCAGAATTGTATGTTCAAGAGATAGTGCGTTTGCACGGAGTTCCTGTCACAATAGTTTCTGACAGAGGTCCTCAGTTTATAAGTCGTTTTTGGGAACAGTTACACCAAGCCTTAGGCACCAAGATAAGGTTTAGTACGGCCTTTCATCCACAGACTGATGGACAGTCGGAAAGGACCATACAAACCTTAGAAGACCTGTTGAGAGCATGTGTTCTCCAGTTCACCGGAAGTTGGGATCTACACCTGAGCTTGATAGAGTTTGCCTATAACAATAGCTATCAGCATAGTATTGATATGGCACCTTATGAAGCCTTATATGGTAGACGTTGTAGGTCACCCTTGTGTTGGTTTGAGACTGGTGAGCACCAGTTGTTAGGTCCTGACCTGGTGCAGCAAACCACAGAAAAGATTAAAGTAATACAACATAAGATTAAGACTGCTCAGGATAGGCAGAAATCTTATGCTAACAAACGTCGTAGACCTTTAGAGTTCCAGGTTGGAGACAGAGTGTATCTCAAGGTCTCACCTTGGAAAGGGGTCCTTCGTTTTGGAAGGAAAGGGAAGTTAGCTTCTAGATATATGGGGCCTTATCCAATCATCGAACGGATTGGAAAGGTAGCATATAGACTAGAGCTACCACCTGAGTTACAGTGGTTACATCCTATGTTTCACATGTCTATGTTGAAGAAATGTCACCCCGACACCGAGACAGTTCTACAACCTATGGAGGTAGAATTGAATGATGACATATCCTATGAGGAGGGACCAATGTCAATCCTTGATAAACGAATTAAAAAGATAAAGAAGAAAGATATAAGCCTTGTAAAAGTCCTCTGGAACCACCGTGGTGTTGAAGAAGCCACTTGGGAGTTAGAGGATGAGATGAGAAGGAAGTATCCTGCCCTTTTCTCTTAGTATGTTTTATCGATTTCGGGGACGAAATCCTTGTAAGGGGTGGATAATTTGTAACATCCCTGACCTGGGTTATGAGTTAACCCTAGGTATTTTGCCTAAATATGTGAATAAATATTTGTGATTAACTCTGAGCATGTAATTAAGTTTCTCAGAAACATATATTTCAGTATTTGCTCCTTTTATTTAAAGTTGTAGCATTGTTTTGATAATATAGGGACCTATGTGCAATTTACCCAGTTAAAAGGGTTATCTTGCAATTTGCACATGTTGAGATGTTCCTCTGATGTTGAGACATCATGAGAATCGTTTTGGTAAAGTTTGAGGGATTTCCCAAGCTAGGGCACCAAGGTGCAGCTGTGGAAGCAATCCCGGTGCTTGGAACCCTAATTTGGGGTAAAATGCAATTTACCCAAATTAAGGGATGCAAATTGTGAAATATGTCATCTAATGTATCTTTTTAGACTCTTTCCATCATTAAGAAAAGAAATGATGAGGAAGTCACCTCAAATGAGTTATCAAGTTATGAAATATGCCTTGTGATTGAATAATCAGGGTATATGTGCAATATCTCTTTATGTATGTACTTTATTATTAGATTGTTCTTCTCTGCCTTCTTTTTCTAGACCTTAAGATAAGGTTTGTCCTTATAATAAAGAGGAAGGGACGAGCAAATAAAATAAGGAGGGACCTAGTTGGAATTATGGACAACTTAAGAACTAATGTTGAAAATCCTACCCCTAATATATATACCCTCAACTTCTCTAAGCAAGGGAGCTTGCCCTTCGTTCCCTTCACTGTTCCATTTCACCAAAGACGACTAAAGACGGCCTTGGAGCTAAGGAGGACGACCAAGGGAAACAAGGTAGGTTTGGGACCCTTCTTCTTGCCTAATTCCATGGTTAGAACTCGAATTCAAGGTCAATTTGGTGACTAACTCATGAAATCCTATCTTTCTAGCCATCCCTTCTCATTTTTCCCTGGAGTTTTCACCTTGGCCAACCTATGGGAACTCAAGGACGCCATTAGAGCTTGGATCTTGAAAGCTTGGAGCTCAAGAAGCAAGCTTTAGGCGGATTTTATAACTCTAAACCCATGCTTTACTATATACATCTCTTATATGCGGTTAGATGATAGTTCTTCATGTTTCCCTACTTTCCCTGCTATTTTTGCAAGCAAATCCATGGGATATCCATACTGTGCTTGCGCTAGGAGAGGAAGGCGTGATTTCCAAGAAAAACCCACCGCTTTTCACTTCCTTAAACGGTCTTACCAGCTTGCTCTCTCGGTCTCAAGACCGCGAGGTGAGAAAACGGTCTCGAGACCGCGACAGGGCAAACAGTCTCCAAGACCGTTTGGTCCCGATGAACGAGCGTGGACCATATAATTAATCTGTTACTAATTATATAGGTTAATTACCCTCAAAATTTAGGAGGCTAACTCCAAAGGAATCGGGAGATATGACCTTTTTAAGCAACAATTTTAAATGAATTTATTCCTGATTCTCAAACGGTCTGAAATTGCCTTTTTGGGGAAACGGTCTCAAGACCGTGTAAGGTCGTTGACCAGGCGTTGACCGTATGCGATTACTGTTCAAAATAATGTTAGTTAACAACTCACCAAGTTTGATGGTCTAATTCCAAACGGGCTAAGAGTTGAAGGGTGAATACAAGGGCTAACCCTAGGTGAAATCAGTACTGAAATTATGGTAACCTAATTAGGGTTTTTAGGGTTGATTGACCTAAACGGTCTCAAGACCGTTTAGGGGCCACCCAAACGGTCTCAGGACTGCGAGGGCAATCAACCATGACCGTTTGGAGGTCTGGGGTCAAGATTAGTTGACCTATTGAAGGTACAATTACACCAAATTACATTGCAATTAAATATTGATATAACCCTCAACTCAATTGACCCAACCTTGATGAATTTGCACTAGAATCCAAAATTGGATAGGCAAACGGTCTCAAGACCGTTTGGAACTCATCCAAACGGTCTCAAGACCGAGAGGACAATCACCCAAGACTGTTTGAAGGTCTAGGGTTAAGTAAATTGACCAATTGAGGACCTATTTGCAAATAAGTTATCAATTTAATCAAAATGTTGTTTTATGGATCAATCATGGTTCAACCCCTATCAAATCACCTTGGACTTTGATGAAATCTTGGGAAAATGGTCTCAAGGCCATGTGGGGTCCACCCACATGATCTCAAGACCGTTTGGGCCAAGTTTGGGCCCATTTGGAGCTCAAATGAAGGGTTCAACCTTGTGTTGGGTCACATTGTTGAGTGTTGATGGGTGAACATTGATAGACCCTAATTGAATCGACTTCAACCCTAATTGGTCAACCCTTGAGGGTCAATTGAATGACCAAGTGGTCAAGCATAATCTTAATTGACCCAATTCATAAGTGGTCATCATAGTTTTGACCTTTTGAGGGCTTCAACATGAGTTGACATTATCGGGTGTATCATTGAATCTTGTTGATGGACCAAGTGGTTGAGACCATGTGAGCTCGCGGTCTCAAGGTCGAGAGGAGGCTCGCGGTCTCAAGGTCATGAGGAGGCTCGCGGTCTCAAGGTCGTGAGAGGGCTCACGGTCTCAAGACCGCGAGGGGCCTCACGGTCTTGGGGTCAAAGAAGGGCAAACAGTCTTCATGATCTTCGCGGTCTTAACCTCATTTGGAGTCTTCGCGGTCTTGAATCAATGGAGGGCTCGCGGTCTTGGAGGAGGAAGAGGCCTCGCGGTCCTGAGGTCAAAAGTGACCAAACAGTCTACACATCCTCGCGGTCCTAATGTCAATTGGTCAAAAAGTCAACTCAACCAATGGGACTCAAATCGATTGAGGGTTGATGGTTGAGATCAATCAAGATAATTCAAGGTTGACTTCTTTCAATCGATTGATGATATAAATGGTTCAATGTTGCCCTAATCAAACCCTAATGATAACCTAGTATATTAATGGGTTAATGGACTAAGGTTTTGACCATGATAATGATCAATGGGGTGAATTACCAAAATACCCCTGAAGGGTAAATTAAGTAATACCTTGATCAAATCAAACCCTAATCACATGATGGTGATGTTTTGGGCTATATTAGCCTATGATGACTTAATCCAACCTGATTTAGAGTGATGTTGATATCACCTAACATTATGATGAGAGAGAAAGTACTTCTAGAGCGAGAAAGTACTTCTAGAAAGAGAAAGTACTTCTAGAGAGAGAAAGTACCCTTTTTAGGTGAAAACTCAATTAAAGCATCTCCAATGCACAGGAAGGAGCATAATTAGGGTATGATCCACCTGTGTGAGATCATAGAAACCCTAATTATGATAAATGATGAACCTTTAACTAATCTAAGAGCATCAATGAAGATGTTACTCATATATGATGATGTTATGAGTTCAATTCACCTTAATGTGAATAGTAAACCCTAATTCAAGGGTGATGACATGTAATGTGAATAGCAAATCCTAATTCAAGGGTAATGGCATGCTTGTGAGTATTAAACTCTATTTGATGAGAATTAGAGATTTAACTCTTATGACAACAGTAGGAAGTATATCCTTTGTTTTTGTATTACCTGTATCAGTTGTATTAACCATGCAGGTTATGATATGAAGTTAATCATATCCAGGTATGGATGTTGATGTTATATTCATTGAAGGCATGTTATTAGCCTTATGAATAAGTAAGGTAATCTGATGCCTTGTCAGTGGCATCCTATGCTGATAATGGGCTGTGAGAGCCATGAATACCATCAAGGTCATGCCTTAGAGATGACTTGTGATGAGGATAATGAGAAATGATGATTGATATGAGTTAGGCCTGTTACATTTAGTATTTTTCTTTTATAGCTGCTATGCTACTGTTATTGTTTGGAGAACAATGTATGCTGTTAAAGAATACTGAATGTACCTAACTAATCAAGTATAATGTAAGGCCCTGATCATAGATCCATCATTGTCAGAGATTAAGTGATGGTGAAACAGGTTTTCCTCAGGGAACTCCTGGAGCACATACTTTTGAGTATGTGGGGTACATGGATGTGTAGAACCTTACATCCTAGTGTAGGAAAGTGATGTAGATGTGTAATCCATCCATCCTTCACTATAATTCCATATCGTATCATTGGTAGGTAAACATGAAACCTCCTGATGACGAAGAAAACACAGATATTCGTATCAGTGGTAGGTAAATATGAAACCTCCTGATGACGAAGAGAGTACAAAACGCCACTGTGACTCTAGAATAGCGAAGGACCAGTTTACCCTGGTGAGCTATAGTAGTAGAGACATGAGATGTCCTACAAGTGATCCTCTTACTGACTGAGGAAGGTGAAGGTCATGAGAATCCGACTCTCTTAATGACCTATGTATGATACTGATGTGACTTCTCAGTTATCAGTTGGAGTATGAGTGGTATGCCTCATCTCCACTGAGCATAATGTTGTTTGTAAAACATAATCAACCATGTAATATAACTTGTTAGAGATGACTACAAGTTAGTTGATTGATGTTACATTGCAATAATGTTTATATTCTCCATATCTCCTAAAATTGTAGAGATCTTGTTATACCTGCAACTGTTATTAATTACTTTGAAGGCTTTACTGCTTAAGATATTCTTTGATGTTATAATAAAGCTTCTGGCGAAGAGTTATAACTCTCGCTGGGACAATTATGTATAATTGTCTCACCCCGTAGACTTCAACTTTTTAGGTGGACGTCGGAGACAAAGGAACCAGTCTACAGGTGATCAGTCTCAGCAGTAGCAACACCAGGGGCAGCAGTAATCTCAGGTGGAGATTGTCCAGCCATGTGGTGTAGTTAGAGTCAGTCCTATGTGTCCTCTGTACTCTCAGGTCTTGGAGTCTTTTGTATAGTGATCTTGAGATTTTGTATCTGGATGTATATAATTACTCAAGAAGTAATTACCCTGAGATGTAAACAGTTTATCTCTCTTTATGAAAGAAGTTTTATGGATCCAAGTTCTTATCTCAAAAAGTTTTAATTTCCCGTGATTTTTGTTTTCCGTTGATTACCGATTCACTTCCGCTAAGTTTTAATCGTGCTTATGTCATGGTTTGGAGATCAGAGCCCACAACCACGGTCGTGGTGGTGTAAGGGTGCCACAGCCGTGGTGGCTAGCACAGTCGTGGTGAGCTGGGTAATGGTGGTTGTGGTGATGTGCCAAGCCCGTTCTGCTTCTATGTAGCACGGTCGTACTGCACAACACAACTATGGTGTCTATCTCTGGCACGACCGTTCTTGGATGCACAGTCGTGGTGCTTTCAACTTGACTTGGGGGTGAGCCTGTTGATTTACAAGTGACCTAGCACGGCCGTTCTGTGGTACCACAGCCATGCTGGGTCCTGGATCAGCAATTTGACTCTGTTCTTTGGATTTTCTTAAACATCTTTTCTTCAATGGATCTTTGGCCACTAGGGGTAGGTTGAGGGAGCATCAGACTTCACTTTGGGCCTCTCCAAGGGAAGAGGAACCCTAGGATCACTCCTTCTCTCTCTCTTCCATCAAGTGTGGTCCAAATGCCTAAAAAACATGCAAATAATGTCCATAAGTGTATTTTATACAAATAAGCATATTGGGAGGAATAACATGTAATCTAGCAGGTATAGATGTGATTGAAGAGCAAAAAAACACAAGATGAAGCCCAAAATAGGGCTGAATCACCACCCCAAACTTGAAACATACTTGTCCTCAAGTATGCTCCAACTCAATCTCTCTACAAATCTTCCACAAATAAGAAATGACATATGCAATGTAAAAGATGATTATTGCTGAATGGGATCAAAGATGACTGATTGCATGCATTTCACCTCTCTCCTCTCCTACTTTCATAATCTAATCATGAAAAGAGCACAAAACATATGAACTTCAAATATAGCGCATAGAATATACAAGTTATCCATATTTCTTCCATAAAGTTCTGGGTAAACTGTTTCATGGTGGTGTTAATCAAGGACAACTAGGAGTGTTGTTTCACATTCATGCATTCAATCTTATATTTAAAATCACACCAAATGACCCACGTGGTTGCGAAAAAGGGTAAAATGAGCTAGGTTTAATGTTTCCTAGCTCAATGGGTATGCAAGTGGAATGAAGGGTTACAGTAAGATTTTTGAAGTGTTTTTACACACTCATCTTTTCTTTATTTGAATGCTCTTAAGTAGGAGCATCCTTTTATTTTGTTTTTGCTTTTCTTTTTTTTTCTTCTTCTTTTTTTTCTTTTCCCTTGGTGTAGATAGGGCATATGGTGGATAGAGTGAAGCGAGGGGATAAAGATATGGCCACCCCAAACTTTTAGAGGTGGCCAAGGTCGATTATGTGCACTAGGGCATCTTTTTATGAGGCGGAGGGGTATGGAGATGGTGGAAGAATAATCATATCAAAGAGGGGTCATTAATATGATTCTCTACATAAGACATCCTGCATGAAAATTAATCCAATTCTTCCTCCTAGATATCACACCACATGAATGGACAAGATGAAATTGATATATCCAACAAGTGATTCCACAAACACTAAGCGTTCAAAGCTTGTTCAATTTCACAATTCAACCAATTCAATCACAATCATAAGAGAGGTGATGCACATGTAAAAAGTCAAACATTGATACCACTTAGCAATAAATCATGATATTTCACTTGCATTTGTCAAAGGTCGTCATCTTTACTCAAAACAGTAGAGATTGGGTCAAAACACACTTTTTAGACAAGAAATCTCAAATTTGGGCAAAATTGGCCAAAACGGTGCCAAGTTGCCTCCAATCACATCTAAACCTAAATTATTTAACTTAAAGCAGCAAACAAGCAAATCCTAACTAAAACATGAAAAAATTACCAAAAATCTACATGATATGCAATGCATGGCAAAAGAGCAATTTTTTTTTAAAATTACACAAAAATTGACAAGAAAGCAAACTAAATGGTATGCTGGTATGCAAAGCAGTAAACTCTAAACTAGATAGAAAAATAGGAAAAAAGGGGAAAAACAACAAACAAAAAGTAAACAGTAGGTGAGATACAAAATGAGTGAAAGTAGAATAAGGGCATACTGCCCTACCGCCCCAAACTTTTGAATCATGTTGTCCTCAACATGACACTAAAGTCTAGGATGATAGGGTAGACGATCACTGTGGTGGTGGTGGGTGTGTTCCTCCCTATCTGTAGTAGGCACCCCAGTAGTCTGACTGTGGAGGTGGATAGTTGTCCTGAAAAACTACTAAAGAACTCCACCAGTCTTCACCCCATTGTGGGTTCCTCTAGGCCTGGGCATTCAAGAACTGGTAAAGATGGTTGACCTGGTAATGCATCTATTAATGGTCAAACCACATGGCATCCTGTATCTGTTGAAATCCCCATGTGCTTGCAATATCCTTTCCTGTATCGCATGAATGCTCTCCAGTTGTGCATGAATGGTACCCATATCATATGCATTCATTGAAGGCTGTTGTGGCTCTAACGCCCCTATCCTCTCTTCTCTCTGCCTCACCCGTCGTGTAGCTCTTTCCTCCACCACCCGCCTTTGCTCAGCTTCCTGTGAGGGTTCTCCTAGTCCCCCTGCAAAACTCACATTAGGGATTTCCTCTCCTTTGGGGTTCTCTTCCTCATACCTCCTCAATTTTGCCGAAAAATCCTACGTGGGTCCATATTGTGCCATGAGGGGTGGAGTATGGTAACGCAGCTCCAAGGTGACTCCTGGGTAAAGTGGGTTGACTTGGTAGATGGTATTCTAATCTACAACTGTAATCATGGAAGAGTGAGCCAAGTGGTACAAGTCAACCAACTTTCCTCCATCTGCCTTTGTGTAACCTGTCATGTCATGTCCTAAGGCAGTGACAATATACGTCACTATCCCTCCCATTATAAAAGGATTTGTGGTCTTGGATGGTATTGTCCTCATATTCTCAATAAGTAATGCCCCCAGGTTCACATGCCTCTCCTTAGTCATCCAACCAAGTAAAAAAAGATCTTTCTTTGTGCAGCTGCCTTGGTTCTCGTACCTACCAAAGATGGTGTTTGCTAACACCTTCTGAACATAGCGGAGGAATGGACTATGGATGGCACTTGTCTTGGATTTCCCCACTACAAAGGTACTTTATCCGGTGAAGAATTTCCATATTGTTGGATATGTGGAACTAGAATCATTCTCTATCCTTCCTCTATCTAGGCGGGATTCCATCTCTTCACTAGGGGCAAAAATCTGATTTAGCAGCTTTGAGGTTATCTTCCACCTCTTGTCCCCAATCATTACTTTAATGGCGTTCTCTCCATCATCAGTTGCTTTCTCCATCGTAGAAAAAAATTGTTGAGTCAGCTCAAATAATGACTCTTATTGCAGTGTAAGGATATCAAACAATCCCATCTTCTCCATCAGGCCTTGGAAATAAGCGTAGAAGCCCATAGCCTCCATTGTTGCTTGGCATGCATAGCGAGTTGCTAATACTTTGTGTGTCAAGCACTTCGGGTGCTTAGGCTCCTTCGCCCTATCAGAAGTGACATCAGGATGTGGATGGGGGCATTGTGGTGGTATCTCGTGATGCTCAGTATCTAGCATATCTGCATCCTCTTCATCATCTAGCATGATCTACTGTCGTGGTCATGGCTGCGGCTCTGGTTGTGGCTATGCTTCCGAGGAAACAGATGGTCGTGCAGCTGAGACTGACAGCCGTGCAGCTATAGTAGAAGGTCTCTCAGATGAGATAGAGAGCCGAGAAGCAGACGGTGGTGGTTGTGGTGCTCTCGATGATGACGGTGTCTCCCACCGTGGTTGTGCGGAGGCCTCTTCTGTGATAGGATCCACTACGGAATCCAATTTGGCCTCTGTCAATCGGGGGTGGCCGTTCTTTGATTTCCTTTGGTAGGGTATGACACCCCTAGTCTTCTCCACCGCTTTCCTTGCAAACTTCTTCATTTTTTCTTGAAAATAGAGGTGAAATTAACAAATTTCGGATTTCTCTGAAGAATGGGACTGTTGGGGAGGAATGGAGAGAAATTGGTGATTTTGTGGATGGAAATTGGTGGAATTTGGAGATTAAGGTAGTGGAAATGGTAGGGGAATGATTGGGAATGATTTGGGGGTAATTTGGTGAAGATTTGAGGGCTATAGAGGGTGGGCGGAATGCTGCACGGGCGCTAGGGCACAGAGCACGACCGTTCTGTTCTTCAGAGAAGTGATTAGGAATTTCACAAAATTCAGACTTAAGTTGCTGGAATTGGGCTGCGGCATGGCCATGTTGTGCGGCATGACCATGGTGGATTCAGGTACCATGACCATGGTGCCTTGCACGACCATGCTGCTTTGATCCTATACTTGGTTGATTTTCTCAATTTCTGACGATTTCTCTGTTGAATGTGAATGTACCACCACGGCCGTTCTGTGGTGCCACAATTGTGTTGGGAACTGTAACTGTAGTATGACACTCAAATCTTGTTAAAACATTAAAACTTTGATCTCAAATTGATATTCTATTGATTCTTTGTCAAAATTTCGTTCATTCTTCTTCATTTCATTCCGTTCTCACATGCACATCTCAAAACTACACAACAACTATCAAATACAAGTGTGTGTGTGTGTGTGTTTTCTTGGAAAAATCTAGAAATAAGCAAAAGTATCAAAAATGTGAGCTTGTGTTGAAAAATTCCCAAATCTAGGTGGGTTGCCTCCCACAAGCACTGAGTTTCTTGCCTTCAACTAGGCTTCTTGGTGATTCTTCATTCAGTCATCCGTTTGAGATTCTCATGTGTCCATTCTTACAAAACATGCATCCCTCCTTTGCACTCAACCTCAGTTCATCATCCCTTTCATCACAGTAATCATCACCAATTTCTTCACCTTGGTGTCCTTCTCTCAAATGCCCATTTGGACTTGTGAAGTGATCATGTCCAATATCCCTATTCGGACTTGCGGGGTTGGGGTCTTGTACATATTGATGTTGATCTTCATGTCCATGAATGAGACTGTCATGGTGCCACTACACACATGAATGTCGACATCAGCTGTAGATAAGAACGACCTTCCTAAGATAATGGGAATCTTCCTATCCTCTGGCTCCATATCAAGTATGATGAAATTTGTCAGGAACACTATGCCTTTTTCTTTATCTATCATCACAAAGACATCATCCAATCTACCCCTAGGCATTTTTATGGATCTATCTGCCAACTAGAGAGTGAAATGTGTCGGCTTCAACTTGCATTAGCCCAGCGCAACATAGACATTGTATGGCATCAAATTCACACTAGATCCCAAATCAAGTAAGGACCTGTCTATGCGATGCCCCCCTATGTAACTAGGTATGAGTGGGGCTCCTGGGTCTTTTCTCTTTACGAGAAGTGAATGTTGTATGATGAAGCTCACTTGTTCAGTTAATCTCACCTTCTATGGAATCCTCCCCATTGACCTTCTTTTCACAGTGCATAGGCTCTTGAGGAACTTGGCGTAAGATGGAATTTGCTTAATAGCATCCAAAAGTAGAATGTTCACCTTCACTTGGCAAAACACCTCAAGAATATCAACATTATGCTTTTGCCTCCTTTTCAATTCTGATGGCTCATCTAGTGCTTCTGCGAATGGAGGATCACTAATTTTTGCCATACTTGCATGAACATGAGGCGGAACACTAGGGATGGTAGGACCTGCAAAGGGGATATGTGGTCGATCACATGGAATCCCAAACTCAACATGCGGTATCACAACATCATCTTCAGCAATATCAATCACAGTATCACCGCTTGACTTCCTTTGCTTTGCTTTATCAACTTTTCTTTGACTTGCGGGCTGCTCAAGAGTTTTCTCACTCCTTAGAACTGTCATGCCACTACCTTGCTCATGCTGGAGAGGGGGAGCATGTTGTGGTTGTGAGGAGGTGTAGGTGACACTTGGGGTTGAAATTGAGGTGGAGGAGAGAATTGTGGTTGAAAGGTGAAGTTTTGGGAGATTTGAGGTGAGGGAGGTGGTGGAGGAGTGTAAGGCTTGGAATAGACTTGGTAGGAGTGAATGGGGTGTACTTGCAAGGGGGGTGGACTGTAGAAAACTTGTGAAGAAGCCATAGGTCCACTTGCTTCATGGTGGCTCATGATGGGTTTTGAAGACAATTTTTCTTCTTGGAGAGCAATTATGGAAGATAGCTTCTCTATTCTCTCTTCTAACCTTGCAACATCTCTTTGAACATCATCAAATACTTTCAATCTAGACAGAACCTCTTCCTCAAACCTTGAGCTGTATGTGGGACTTTGTGGTTCCTGGTAGCTACAGGAGTGAGGTGTCTTCTTTTCTTCCCCATAGAATCCAATAGCATTGACCGGATGACAAGGAGGTTTGAAGCTCACCATTTCACCAAACATTTTCATCAATTGTGGGCTTGAATCATTGTGAGTTGGAGATGTCACACCAAAAGATAGGTCACTACCACTAACCATGCTAGAAGCTTTCATCCTTGAACTTTCTGCCAAACTCTCAAACAAGGTCCATGTCTCTTCAGGTCTTTTAGCCATAAAAACCCCTCCAACTATAGTTTGACTTGCATGAGATAGACCGAAGTAGAAGGACTGAACTGGCTTCCACAAAGGGATCTCATGATGTGGACATTCTCTCAACATCTTTTGAAATCTCTCCCAAGCCTCGTGGAATCGCTCATTCTCTATTTGAATGAAACTTGCTATGGCACGCCGCATTTTTGTCAACCTTGCTATAGAGTAGAATTTCCTCAAGAAGGCATTTTTCATCTCTCCCCAACTCATGATGTCTCTTCTTGAATCATACCACTCTTTGGCTTTGTCTTTGAGGGAGAAGGAGAACAAAGTCATCCTGATTGTATCATCACTTGTTGTCGGCGTCCTGAATGTGGAGAATACTTTAAGATAGGAATCCAAGTGCTTGTAGGGGTTCTCACTCTCTGAGCCATAGAAGATGGGCAGGAGCCCAAGGAGACCTGGAGGGATAGATAATTTCTCCCCTGGCATCTGATCAACCCTACTAGCAATTGGTGATTTGTAGTTTCTAGGCATGAAGTAGTCTTGAAATGGCTTGTGAAGTGCATTTTGGCCTTCCATCTTGTCTTCCCCCGAATGGCTTGTCACATGCACAAAGCACAACCAAACAAAAGAGAACAAGTTAGTAAACCAATATACACAAAGAATGCAAATAATAATGAATAAAGAATAGCAATGATGAGGGCAATAGGAAAAGTGAAAGAAAAACTAACTAGCTAGGTTGAGCACCTCTATCCCCGACAATGGTGCCAGAAAGCTTGGTTTTCTCCCACCAATGGTGTAAAACACTACTCAATTGGAGTTTTGAATAGATGCAACCCCACAGATGGAAGCACATGTGTGGATTCACTTTCGATATTTATAAAACCTAACTTAACACCTACTCACACTAAAACAACTACATCCGCAAGCGCACGGGGTCGTGTCGTAGTATAGGAAGGTGGCAAGTATAGGGTCGATCCAGAGGGAGAAGACGAGGCACTAGAGCTAGTTTTAGTTTGGCTAGGTTCCTACTACAGTGTCTAGGGTTAAGGGTTTGATGGGGGTTTTGATTGTTAACTACTATGAACAAGCGAGGAATTAAAGGCAGTAATGAAATCTATGTTAACCCTAGACTAGATTAAGGCTAAACAAGAAAGGAAAGACTAAGCTAGGTATGAAAAGGCAAATTACACTAAGACAGGCAAGAAGAGAAAAATAACAATAAAAGAGCTAAACTAGCATGAACAAGGCAAGAACAACGCAAGAAGCTCACTGAGCAAGGAAAGAGCTAATTAAGCTAAGCAAGCACAAACTAGGGTTTTAAGCAATAAAGAGAGGTGTGGGTTGTTTAGGGGTATGCACTTATCACTTAATTTGGGGGGTGACATATGAATGTCATCATTCCATTTAGATTATCCAAACCAAACAACAAGTTAAAGTCTAATGAATTAACCTAAGCTACTAACTGGCCATGAATATGCTAGGTTGTGTATAGGGGAACTAGTCCCTAACACCCCCTACTACCCTTATGAGGCTGAATTGGGTTAGGGATTAGGTTCAATTCAATTAGAGTCTAATCAAGTCTAGGTTTCTAGATTAGACATTCCTAGGGCAATTAGGGGCCGAGGGTAGTAATGGGGAGGTGAAATTAGGGTTTTGGACCCCAATTCCCCCACATTCTAGCCTTGAGAAGGCTCCATACTAATTGTACTAGAATGATCTAATCTAGCTACTGAGATCTATCGCTTAGGTTTAGGGAGATTGATAAGGATGTAGGAAGATGGGAGGAAACCTAGGGATCCAAGAATTGGACCTAGGGGCAAATCCCAAAATTCACACATATAAGCAATTTGCCTAAATTCCTAAGTGATTTCACACACAAACCAACAAGCAATTCATGGAGAATGAGATGCAAATAGAACATAATCATTAACAAATGGAATTATAAAGTTTGCATGCCATTTTCCCCCAACATTGTATCAAAGTAACATAATTTCCCCCAAATAGCCCACCCAAGGGGGCCTAGCTACTCATAGAAATGGAAAATACAAAAAGAAAGGAGAAAGAGGTAGAAGAAGCCATGGAGCTAAGTGTAGATGAAGGAATCCTCCTCTCCAGCTACTGTAGGATGACCTACTCCCTCCTCCAAGGTGCAAGGATGTAGAATGAAGGGAATTATGGGTAGGAACTAGTATAAACTAGTGCTTTGGTGGTGGAAATGGTGAAATGGAGTGGAATGACTAAGGGGAGAAAATGGAGAGCTAGGAGGTGGTGGAAGGTAGCTAGCCTCATGCCCCAGCCATCACCTAGGTATATATAGGTGTGGGGGGGAAGCACTAGGTCAAGTAGGGGTAAAATAGGTAAAGCAGTGAAAAATGGGTAAGTTTTGTGAGTAGAACGACAGTGGTGGGTCACCACGACCGTGGTGGGTAGGGTAGAGCACGACCGTGCTAGGACACAATGGTCATGTCGATTAAAATGGCAAAATCACAGGGTGTGGTCAATTTTGGGCTGAAATTGGCACGACCGTGGTGGTCACCATGACCGTGGTGGTGTAAGGGTGTCGCGGCCGTGGTGGCTAGCACGACCGTGGTGAGCTGGGTAATGGTGGCCGTGGTGATGTGCCACGCCCATTCTGCTTCTATGTAGCACAGTCATGCTATGCAACACGGTTGTGGTGTCTGTCTCTGGCACGATCGTTCTTGGCTGCACGGCCGTGGTGCTTTCAGCTTGACTTGGGGGCAAACCTTTTGATTTACAAGTGACCTAGCACGGCCGTTCCGTGGTACCACGGCCGTGCTGGGTCCCATATCAACAATTTGACTCTATTCTTTGATTTTCTTGGACATCTTTGCTTCAATGGATCTTTGGCCACTAGGGGTAGGTTGAGGGAGCATCATACTTCACTTTGGGCCTCTCCAAGGGCAGAGGAGCCCTAGGATCACTCCTCTCTCTCTTCCATCAAGTGTGGTCCAAATGCGTGAAAAACATGCAAATAATGCCCATAAGTGTATTTTATACAAATAAGCATATTGGGAGGAATAACATGTAATCTAGCAGGTATAGATGTGATTGAAGAACAAAAAGACACAAGATGAAGCCCTAAAATAGGGATGAATCACCTAGACGTTTAAATCAAAACATGCTTGAAGTGGTTAAAAAGGAAATTTTTAAGTTGGTTGATGCCAGTATCATTTATCCTATAAGTGACAGCCCTTGGGTTAGTGCCATTCATGTGGTACCTAAGAAGGGGGTGCAACTATCATCAAGGGAGATAATGATGAGTTGATACAAACACGTATAGTCACAAGTTGGCATATGTGTATTGATTATTGGTGTTTGAACAAAGCGACTTGAAAGGATCATTTTCCGTTGTCGTTTATCGACTTGATGCTTGGACATCTTGCAAAACATTATTATTTTTGTTACTTGGACGGGTATTCCAGGTTTTTTTAGATTCCTATCTACCCTTCTGAGCAAGAGAAAACCACTTTTACATGCACCTATGGAACCTATGCTTATCGTCGCATGCCCTTTGGTCTTTGCAATGCTCCTATGACGTTTCAGCGATGCATGATGGCTATTTTTTCTGATTTTATTGAAAACGTAATTGAAGTTTTCATGGATGATTTTAGCATTTATGGAGATTCATTTAATCAATGTTCATGCAACTTGTCATCTGTATTAGCCCACTGCAAAGAGGTTAACCTAGTACTAAATTGGGGGAAGTACCATTTCATGGTACAATCCAGTGTATTATTAGGCCATGTTGTATCTAATAGGGGTATTGAGGTTGACAGGGCTAAGGTGGAGGCTATTGATAAGATGTCTACTCCTTCTTTAGTCAAGGACATCTGTAGTTTCCTTGGTCATGCAGGGTTCTATAGAAGATTCATTAAAGACTTCACCAAGATTGCAACGCCATTATGTTCTTTACTTGCAAATGATGTTGAATTCATGTTCAATGATGACTGTCGTACAACTTTCACCAAGCTCAAGGAAGATCTTATTTCAGCCCCAATCATTCAACCACCGGACTGGAATGCTCCTTATGAATTGATGTGTGATGCAAGCGACTATGCAATAGGGGCAGTTCTAGGAAAGCAGGAAGATAAGAAGCTTCATGCCATATACTATGCAAGCAAGACCCTAGATGAGGCACAAATCAATTATACAATCAGCGAGAAGGAGATGCTTGCTATAGTGTACACCTTTGACAAATTCAGACAGTACTTGGTAGGATCTAAGGTAATCGTGTATTCATATCATGCTGCCATAAATTATTTGCTAAATAAGAAGGATGCCAAACCTCATCTCATCCGCTGGATATTGCTTCTGCAAGAGTTTGATCTTGAAATCTAGGATAAGAAAGGGATAGAGAACAATGTTTCTGATCATCTTTCTAGGTTGACTACAGATGCTGGAGACTTATTGCCTATTGATAAGCTTTATGCATTATCGTCCACACAAGCACAATGGTTTGCAGACATTGCAAATTTCTTGCTATAGGACAATTTCCACCAGATTTGACATACCAGCAGAAGAAGAAGTTCTTCCATGATTTAAAGTTCTACTATTGGAACAATCCCTTGTTGTTCAAATATGGGAGTGATGGACTCATTCGAAGGTGTGTTGTTTTTTTTTTTTGGTGAACTCAGCTCCTTCTATTTCTTTTTATAGTTTTGAGAATGTACAAAGAAAAGAAAGAGAAAACGTCTTAAGGAGCAGAACCTCCCAAGACAAACAAAAGATAGAAAAAGGAAGAGAAACTATACAGAACGAAGGTGTGTTGTTGAAGAAGAGATTGCCACTATCATTTCTGAATTTCATGCCTCTCCTTATGGAGGTCATTTGGAGGAGAGAAGACTGTAGCAAAGATTCTCCAGGCTGGTTTTTATTGGCCAACATTGTTTAAAGATATCAATTTATTTATCAAAACTTGTGATAAATGCCAAATGATTGGAGGAATATCTAGACATGATGACATGCCTCTTAACTCTATCTAAGAGATTGAGGCATTTGATGTGTGGAGATTTGATTATATGGTACCATTCCCATCTTATTGTAGCTATAAATATATCTTAGTTACTTGTGAGTACATCTCTAAATGGGTTGAAGCCATCCCAACCCAAGAACCAAATGCAAAATCTGTGGTCAAGCTATTTCAAAAAATCATTTAGCCTCAGTTTAGAGTTCCTAGAGCTGCAATTTCTGATGGAGGCATGCATTATATTGAGAAACAATTCAATAACCTTCTATCTAAGTATGGAGTCACTCATAAAGTCTCTACACCCTATCATCCTCATACTTTCGGGCAAGTAGAAGTCTCCGACTAGCAACTAAAAAGTATTCTAGAAAAGACAATGTCTAGCTCAAGAAAGGATTGGGAAGTGAAGATAGATGATGCATTATGGGCATATCAGAAAGCTTATAAAACCATCAAAGGTACAACTCCATTTAAGCTAATGTTTGGTAAATCTTTTCATCTTCTGTTAGAGCTAGAACACCGTACTCTATGGGCCATCAAGTTCTTAAACTTCAACATGAAGATGGCTGGTGAAAAGTGTCTATTGCGGCTGTAAGAACTGGAAGAACTCCGACTAGATGCATATGAAAATACAAGGCTCTACAAAGAAAGAACAAAGGTTTGGCATGACAAAATAATCCACAGGAAAGACTTCAAAGAAGGAGACAAAGTGTTGTTATTTAACTGTAGACTCAAGCTATTCCCTGGAAAAATAAAGTCCAAGTAGTTAGGTCCTTTTCTTGTGTTGAAGATTTTTCCATATGGAACTGTTGAGCTACAAGGCAAGGATGGAGCTTTCAAAGTAAATGGGCAATGTTGCAAGCTATATACCTCTGGAGATGAAGTTCACAAGGGAGCCTCTTGCTCCCTCCAAGATGCATGATGGACAGATTGAAAAGTCTCATTCCAGACTCTAAATGGAGGACCTTGTGGGAGTTGAACCCACATTAGGATATATTTCTTTTCTATTATTTGAGTCAAGAATACTCTTTAGTTTCGTAAATAAGCTTGTCATGGATGAATGTAATAACTTAGACAATTATATTGTCATATCTATCATTATTTCTGTACTGACAAAATGTTGTTTTCTGCAGAAACTATAGAAGACACGACATGTCTTTATTTGACATGATGTGTCGTTGATCAAAGAATCACAGCAGCTGAGCTACATCTCTAGGTACATGATGTGTCATCACTCAACACATCATGTCCTTCCTACAGATCATCTTTCTGGAATCCCACATGACGTGCACAAAAGCAGCACACGTCATGTGCAAATCACACTGACTTAGCAGTAAACTTTTGGGAAAGTCACATGGTGTGTCTTTATTTGAACACGTTGTGTCTCAATCAGCTGGCAAAATCCATAGAGGTTTCTGGAATCTCACACGACGTGTCGAATTTCAAATATGTCATGTCTTGCAAGTACAATTTTTGAACAGAAGCTTATTCAACAAAGAACATGACATGTACAACCTTGAACATGTCATGTCACAAAGTGAAAAAGTTAGGTCTAAGTAAAGCACACGAGCCGACTCTTTGACTCATGACTCCATTTGAGTCGTGTGCAATCTCAACCCTAGCCACCGTGTGCGATCTTCGTGGTGCCCTCGCCACCGTCATGTGCTCAGGCGTGTTCTTCCTTGCTCATACAACTGTCACTGCTCTCCTCCCCAACCTCTGTCATCTCCTTCGTGCTCACGCAGCCGCCGTGTGCGGATCTCCTTTATGTCGTTGTCTCCTTCCTTGCTCACACAGTTGTTCACCCCTTCTGGGATGCCATCAACCTCTCCACAGCCGTGGTCATGCCTTATCTTCTCCTCACCGCCATTCTCCACACCACCATGCACCACCATCATTCTTCAAGTAGCAGCAAGCCACCCAACCGCCGCCGTGTCCTCTCTCCGTATACCCAATCCACGTTGCCAAGCAAGATAGGCATCCAAGCTAGAGCCACCACCTCCTCGTCATCATCATGAAGTTGTTGCCTCGCTAAATCCACTTCTCCAAGAACCATTGTCACAAATCTCGATCTGCAATTCTGCTCTAGGCACACGACGTGTCTGTTGATAGACACGCCGTGTCCTTCTTTATTTCAGGCCTGATCTTCTTCAACAGGACACACCGTGTCCCCTTCTTAACACGATGTGTCTCAGCCTGCCAGCAGCCAAATGGCGCCTGTAAAATAGACATCAAACCACAAACATGGAGCAAGCTCCTCTTTAGCCCCGACCTACGTCTCCTCCACAATTTTCAGGGTCACATAAGAGGAGGATACCACTTACCAATTCCTAATCTCTAGGAGGGTATTGCCATCTTGTTTTGCTTGTGAGAAAACCCTCACCAAGCTTGGTTTCAAGAATGAAGTGATGGGCCACCTGAATTTCCTAGGGTTGCACTACGTCTGCACTACGGTAACTAAGGCATACCCTAGACTTGTTTATGAATTTATGACTACTCTCACGGTTGAGGAATATTGCCAAAGGTGACTTGAACCATATCCTAAAATTACTTTCTTCCTACTGAACAAACCCTTTATGTTTGACCTATGACGTTTCTCTGATCTTCTTGAATGCAACTACGACGGTTTGATAGACTATCCTGCAACTTTTAATAGTGATTCTTTCTAGGCTGAAGTCTCTAGTGATACTTTTCATAATGTCAAGCAAGCACGAGCTTCAGCAATTCATAATCTGATCTTTCACTGTATTCACCGCCTTCTCAGCACGGGGGTTTTTGCAAGGAAAGAAATGTAGGGGGTCTATAGAAAGACTGATTTGTTATTCCCATGGTGCATGGTTCATGATGAGAAGATGAGTGCAGGTTACTATATCCTCAGCAGATTATTGGAAATAAAGAAGATGAAAAAGAGAGAATCTGGAGACATCATGTGTGATGGTATCATTACTCTTCTTGCTACAAAGCTAGGGGTGGATCTGACCAACCTAGAGCCCGCATCAGGAAAGATTCTGATGGATATCCCATACCTCATCTTCGCCAATCTACTATCCAGAGATGATTATAGTGATTCAATGTTCAGGCAGTTCCTTACCAAGAAGCAATATAATGAGATCCCTGACCCTGACTGCAATGATGTGAGTGACAAGGCCAACTGGAAGGTCAAACTAGAGCCTAAGGATGAATAAGAGGAGGAGACCAGAGGAGTAGGCACTTCTAGTGCTCCACCTACAGGTGCAACAGCACCACCACCACCCTCTACTGGCACTCAAACAGACTACACTTGGGTGATGCCTGACGTGCGACATCTTTATGGCTATGTTCAGCAGTGCTTCGATCACATAGATGGCCACCTAGATAAGTTGGGTGCGCAGTATACTGCAATGCACGGCATGGTCCACCACATGGACTTGTAGCACATCTCACAGGGCAACTACTCCATTCCGCCACCGTATCAGCCACCGTCGACTCAGCAGCCCAACTTTGTCACACATCTTGAGTTCACCCCACATCCCATGGACATTCCAGACATCGTCAACTAGTTCTTTCCGCCGGATCATGAGGGCACTGGCCCCTCTCTTTGATTTTATCCATGATAGGTATCTGGTTGTTACCTATACAAGTTTGATTAATGCAGCGAGGACACTGCAAATTTCAAGCCTCGGGGGCAGCACAATTGGCCTGTAATGTAGTTTTTATTTGCATTTGCTTTTGTTAGTGTTAGTCGTGTCAGTCTTTTATTTCATTTTGTTTTATGTTCTATTTTTCTTTCATGGCAAGTTTAATATGAAATGAGGCTATTGTGATGGAATGAACTCTTGTATCTTGTATGCTTGAACCATCTCGTCCCTTGTACTTCTTTTGGCCATATGAAAGAATTAGTAAAAAGCATGCATGAATCAAATGGAAAATGAAACTCCCAATGTACATGATTTTGATCTGTAATTGTAGCATGAACTCTCAATTTTTACATCCTTGATTGCTAAATACATGTAATGGTATAAAATTTTAGCGAATAAATCAACTCTACAACACTACTTAGAATACGGGATACTCTTTCCAAACCTTTAGTGCATATACAATCCATTTTTCAATGAAAAATTTGCAAAATAATGAATGGAATCTTGTTAACTTAACTTTCTAGTTGACTCTCTTTTGTTGTGCAAAAATTTCTTTTATCCTTTTCTCCCTTTACCCAATAAAAGATGGCAAACAACCCACATATCATGCTAGCCTAGTGTGAGTCTGATCCGGCAATGATGGTTAGGTGGTATGAAATCAAAAGCGGGTAAAAATAGCACCCCAACGGGCACTCCACGTGCGCATAAGCCTAAATTAGCAGTCGAGTGCCAAAATCCCAAAAAAAAAATCTATTGCCAAATCTTTTTGAGAAAAGAGCACAACTGAGATTGTTAAAGTTAGCTAAGATTTTTTCATTTGTATCCATAATAGCTGAAATTTTTTGTGTTGTACATCCACTAGTTGTTTGGCCTGATTATCCAAATCTTGTTTAGTGTTGTTTAGTTGATTTTTTCACTTAATTCAGACACGCCATGTGATGTACACTTGGAGCAACTGTCGAAGGCCAGGACACGACGTGTCCAAAGGAAGACACGTCGTGTAGTGTCAGTTTCAGCAAAACTAAAAAAATGACGCCCCCAGTTTTTAAAGAAAAAAACAACTAATGGAGTGGTTATCACTGGTCATAATTTGAAAGTCTTTCATCCAAGAGCAATGCTAGAGAAAAGGAGGGTGATTTTGGATGGAATAAGGTATTTTCTTACCAAAGAACCCCCATTCTTCTTCTCTTCTTCTCCAGAGGTATAGTAGAGCTTCTTCACTCCACAAAGCTTCTTGGAAGGGAAGTTTGTCTGGGTTGAAGCAATTGTATGAGTGGAATTTCGTCCCCAAGTCGGAATTCTACTCTTCTTGGGTTACACCTTTGGTTCTCTTAGCTTTTCCTTCTCTAAACCATGTTAAACTCTGAAATTTCTATATCTTTTCTACTGTACATCATCATGGACGAGTAGACTCTTTTTCTTGGACATGGGAGAGTAGCTCCCATGTCATAGCATGTAAAGAACAAGATAATTTCGTAGTAAATGCTAAGTTTCTTGTTTTTCCACCTTGTGAGTACCAATTTCTTGCTTCTTGCATGTATGGCTGGCTACTTTATGTGCATATTTTATGCTTTCTTACTTGATTTGAGAAGATAGGTAGGAGAGTAAGGAGGTACTCTCTTAGTGACTCCTCCTTTACCATGAGAGTGGAAGTTATGGAGTTGAGGAGTTAAATACATATTTCAACATTAAATTTGGAATTTATATGTAAAAGATATATTGATTTTAGTGTGGGGTATACATATATCAGGGACTACGGGGAAATTATGCAAACATATTCCAAGAGTATTAGATCTTTGGAGTGATGGGAAATTTTCTTAAAAAGTTCAAGTAAATCTGACTAAACTATGATTAAAAATAGAAAATCTAAACTAAGACAATTAATTCTAAAAAATGGAAAATAATCAATAAAATAATTCTAAAGAGATATCTATAAGATGTAAATAAAATGGATAAATATGCATTTATCACTTAACATGTAAAATTTTTTTTTGTAAAAAACTTACTTCAATACCGTCTATGCCAGGTGCTTTAGATGGATCTAATTTTTATCAAAGCATCTTGGATCTCCTCTTTGATAACTCTTTTCTGTTAGGTCTGCACCTGGGTAGCATTAAGTGGTTTGAAGATACCTATGTAGGACCTTGGTGACCTGTCTCTCTTTCTCAGATTGGTGTCTGTGAGTATATTCTATAAATGGTTGAGATGGAGTGATTTCAGATCCTATTTATATTCCACGAAGGATCCATTTTCATTCTTCAATCTAGTTACTATGTTCTTTCTTCACCTATCATTGCAAACAACTAAAAGAATTTGGTGTTAGTATCCCCATGCAAGAGCCAGTTGCCTCTAAGTCATCGTCTCCATTTAATGTTTTCCTTGTGGAGGATCAATTCATATTGTACTCTAATGTCCAGTAAAATGGAGTCAATATACTTATTAGACTAGTGCCCATGATTTGTTCTAACTCCCCAATTTTCTTCAGTAGTTTATTTTTCTCCTTGAGTTTCCTATGTTGCATGGCTTCATCTCATTCCATGTCACTCTTCCAGAACTCATGGATAGTATGTTCATATTTGTGCTATTGCTCCTAGCTTGAAATGAGGAAGTCATGAAACTCTAGAAATTCCTACCAAGTTTCTATGGTTCTGAAGAAAGTATTCTTTATCTTTGTGATTGTGTTTCAAGAGAGAAGGAGAGGTATATGGTCGGATGCATTTCTCGGTAAGACTTCAACTAATGTTTTTGAGTAGGTGTTCATCCACTCATGATTGATGAAATCTCTATCAAGTCTAGCAAGGGATCCAAATCTGTTGAATGTTGTCCGGAGACCTAATGCTCATATGTCCACCCAGTTAGCATATTAGATTGCATCCTTGAAGACATTAGTAGGAGATTGATTGAAGGACCTAGCTCCAATATTCTTATCTCTACTTAGAGTGGTGTTGAAATCCCCAATTAGGATCTGTGGGTGATTAATGGTTGTAGATAAAGGTTTGATGTGGCAACATAGTCGTTTCCTAGTTGTGGTTGTGAGCACACATAGACAAAAATGACAAAGTATTCATTAGAAATGGAGTAGTGAATATACTATTTATAGTTTTGAAAAACATGGACATTTGGTGTATAGTGTTTTCATAGATCCATATGCCCCTAGGAAAACCAATAGCTTGTACTCTGTGTGAGTTTGTGAAGCCCGTCTTCTTGATTGCGATAATTGTGCCCATATCACCTTGTCTTGTTTCTAGAAGCACAACGATTTTTGGTTTATGCTTGATCATGAATTCTTTCAGATAGTTTTGGGTACGGTCTTTAGCCACACCCTGAATATTCCTTACTATGAACATTTAAACAGTCTAGGGGTTGAGTCACTAGCCACTCTGTCCATGTCAACATTCTGATTCTCATTCCTCCCACTAATCTCCTCCTATTCAAGTTCCTCCTAGTGAGATTGTTTTCCCCCCCTTTTCCTAGAGGATCCTCCACATACTCAATTGACTTTGTCCACCTTCCTATTTCTCTGTGGATACTGGCATATTTTTCCATTTTGATTGTCTGGTGGTTCACCATCCCCAAAGTTAATATGAAACTTGGTTTAAAGGTGCTTGTATTAAAACATGTGTTGGTTCCATCATTTTGTCTTTCTTTATCCATTTTGATTGTCTGTTGGTTTAATCCCCACTCTTCAACAACCTCATATGCATCAACATTTACCACAATGTGTCTTTCTTTATCCCTATTATTTTGAATGGATGGCCCAACATTGTGCTTTATCTATTGTTGATATACATTTGCATTGTCTTCTTCATTGTCTTTGTGGTAGTTTTCTAAATGTTTGTTGGTTTATGATAGTATTCCTCCTAGAATTAGTTTGTCTTCTAGTGTTTCCATGGTTTCCATCCATACAGATGATATTGTTTTTCCTAGGTAACTTAGATTTAGGTTGTTCATATTCATCATCCTCATCTTGAAGAACTAAGAATCTATTATTATTCTGGTTAGATTGTTGGTTCTGATGTGGTGGGTTTTTCCTTTTTCATGCACATGGATCTTATTAGTTCATGATGTGGTGGATATTATTGGTTCTGATGTGGTGGGTTTCATCATTCATAGAACAATAAAATATCACATCAGTACTTTCCATTGGTTCATGGATCTTATTAGTAGACAAGCACATGATACCCTTTAGTAGGTCGTAGGCATGTTCTTCATCAGTTGGCATTGGGCCAAGGTTTCCATTGATCTATATCAATATTTGAGATAAATAGATATGTTTTCGTAATAAAAAATCACAATTTCCAAATAAACAATACCTTTGTGTGCATAAACAATTTAAACTAATATACCTAAAATAGGACCATAATACCATAGGATCATGGACTTAAATGTAAGGGTAGAAATGTAGAACTCAGGAGGAATAAGGATTCCCTTATAAGTATGGTTGTACATGTTACCACTATTGTAGATATTCTAGTCAAAACATTTACCATGCACAAATAGAGTAGCAAGACTAGCATTCCCATCATAATTTAGACCAGGTATTAAAATCATAGAAAGAGGCCTCAAAGGACTCATTTAAATAGAATAATTAAATATTTACAAAAGTTTGTAAGACTTCAAGCGAGTAACCAAGGATGTTCAACTTTGGATTTCCAAAAATATATAGAAGTCAAGTAAATGCCTAAATATAGGAATTTAGATCATTTTAATGATAATACCCAAAATAAAAGAAGGATTGCACATACGTTATCTTCGCACCCAAGGCTAAATCAATTGATAAATTTTTTTCCACAAAGTCAAGTATTCATCCTAGAAATGGATTTGGTATGTTTGTCATACTACAATGAACATCTGCATACATTCCTAGTATTTATACACTCTAGTTGTGATCACCTAATGGTATATCAGGGTGTACAATCTTATTAAGTGAACTTATCATTCATTAGATATTTTTTAAAATTTTGATCCTCATCTTTAGTCACATAAGTCAGGTGTGTCTATATTACATATATGTGTGTGGGTAATAATATACATTTTTCCAATTAAGTCCCATAATTTCATCCCTTTTTATATCATATCATTCAATTTGGTTAACTAGGTCAAAGATTCACATTACATGCGATATGGATAGATGAAAATACCCTTATTAGGGATATCTATGGTTTAAACAAGCATCTTTTATAAAGACTAGCCATTTACTAATACTTAGATCTCGACATGTATATGAATGACAAGTATGTGCCATATATTATATGTAACTAAAATAGTTTCATGTTTTGTCCAAACTGACAGGTCATCTAATGACCATTTCTTTGACATATGAGTCCATGAACATATAAGCTTATAAAAGTACACACTATTTTAGATTCTTTGTTTTACACCCTTCCATTCAATCAAGAAAATTATAGATAAATATACTTCCTAGAATCATCGATTGGGATTGTGAAATTAGAGTATTTAGTTCCACACTAAGGTAATAGATCAACCATTTTGGATTTTCATGGTAACTATTTTCTACAATTAAGAGGCTTGATTATCATATAATTTCCTTTATAGGTTACTCATTGTTTCTCTAAGATCACAATTTTAGAGCTCATTATAGAATACTTAAATTATTTCAAATAATTTTGTGTAAGAGTACAATACCAAAACAACAAAATGTTCCCTCTCTACCCGCACTCTGATCCAACTCTAGGGTTTGGGCACCATGGCGGGAAGAAGGCCGTCAGCCTCTGACCTTTTAGGATCCAACATGGTGTCCATTCCCCTTGAGGCGTTCGAGGTGAGCACCACTGTGGAGGCTGATAGATCAAAGAAGATGGCTGAGAAATGGAGCATACCTGGAGCTGATGTCACTATTGCTAAGCATTGGGCCAAATCTTAGGTTCTGTCGATGCACATCATAGGTTGTGTTGCTAAAGACCCGAAGTGGCTAATCTGTAAGGAGAGAGATAAAAGAAGATGGACCAGGTTCACCAGACCTATTATGGGTGAAATGGATGAATACCATAGGTTCTCTGTCATTGTACATTTTTGGGCACCTCGATGATATTAAAGGATGGATGACTAGAACATGGCAACCCAAATGGGAGCTTGAGGTCTTCACCCTCACAAACAGTATGATCCTAGACCAGTTTACTAACAAAGAAAACATCAAGGCGGTGATGAATCGGGGCCCCTGGTTCTTTGACAACCAACTGGTCCTAGTCAGGCATTGGACACTAGAAGCTAACATACAGAGAATAACACTAAAATCAGCTCCTGTAAGGGTCTCCCTTCCTAATGTGGGTAAGAATTGGTCCTCAAGGGCCATAAATGTTATCAACCATGCCCCTGGGGAGCCAAGAGCCATTGAACATCCCGTGGATGGATACCTTCTCATATGTGCATGCTTCTGTGTTGACATCTCGACGGAGGAGGAACCACCACCGGAGATAATGGTTGATTTACCTAAATGAGATGAATGGGAAATCAAAGTCAGATATGAAGCCATGCCTAATCGTTGTAACAACTACAAGGTGTTTGGTCACAACAATGGTGGATGCTCCTAGGAAAGGAACATATCTTTGATGTTGTCCCCCTCCTGATTGTCATGCCTGAAGTGCATTGTGCCCCCTAAGAGGGACAACAACTTCCTAAGAGAAATGGTAGCAGGCACAAAAAGAATCGACACAAAGAGGAGAAGAATGATAGAAGACAAGAGAAGATTTTGGTTGTCGATAAAACAAAGACTCTAGTTTCTAAACATCAAGAGACCATAGTGATTGAAGAAGGCAAAGTCACGACTGAGATTGGTAGTACCAGTGCCACCAAGGGTATTACTGCTAGAAAACCAAGGTGAAAGATAAGGCAATGGAACCAAAAATTTAATGTCAGATTCCTAACTAGCACATCGCGTAAAAAACAATGTATATAGGAAAGAGGGTAGAAAGAGATATACCTGATTCTAGAGCAAGTCCAGTGACAACTCTTGCAATGGTGTGCTTCTTTATTCAAGTTGCACATGGATGGATGTCATCAGTGGCTTCCTGGTGTTGCACCATAGAGGTTGATGACATCCTCCTAGTAGGGCAAGTGGCTCTTGCATCTTGAGCAGTCCACGTGGACCACCTGAAACTCCATGTTGTGCTACTAGAGCAAACAAAAAGGAGTTTTCCCTTTGACTGTTAGCATGATAGTGTTGATTTGCTCTCATAATTGTCTCTCGATTGGTATCCCTCCCTTTTTATGGGTAGGACTTGCTCAGGCCTCTCTGGTTGCCCCAAGTAGAGAGGACAACAATTGTCAAAGATTATTATTGTGTTTGACAAGCTCCTAGTACCCTCTATTTATAGGGGAGACCAAGTTTAGGGTTTTCAGTTTATCTAGGAGTCAAAGAGACAAAATTCATGAATTTTCAAGAATAACAAATGGTGAACTGATCAGTTCATATGTGAACCGCTAGTTTCAACCCTTCAATCAGTTGGCTCATATGCTTTCCTCTTTTCAAACACAATGACTATCTATATTCGATTAATGCAAAATCATGACATCAACATCAATCCTTGATCCAATCAAATTGATCATTGAACCGGATGATCCAGTCATTTTACTTCATGAAATAGTCATTTCATATCATGAAATGGTCATTTCATATCATGAAAAGGTCATTTCACTTTTTAAATAGTCATTTCATATGTGAAATGGTCATTTCATATGTCCAACATAGGCAAATATTCATACAATTCTTTGTTTGTATTGACCTAACACTTGAATCAGCTGGTTCAACACTCGAACTGGTCAGTTCACAGTGCAGTCAGTCAATTATTCAACCATAGTTTCTTAAATTGTATACCTAAACACTTTAGTAATCAAGTTAAACATCATTCATGATTAAAATCCTATTCCAAGTGCATCCTATGCGTGTTAACCTACATGTGCCAAGTTACGTTGGCAGTGAATGTCCATAACTATCTAATGACATCACAAGCAATGAGCGGTATATAGATACACATTAATGCTACCCAGTAATTTGGAAATTTGGAGAACGACTTCATCATATAATCTATGATCACTGTTACCATGATTGTATGGTTCCTTTGTCTCTGATATCCAGATTGAACTCATGGCAAGGAATCATCATCCACTCAATGTTCAATCCATGTTTCTACAACTAGAGAAGATTGTTTGAGATGCATGTGTCACATATTACATAGTGAGTCACATGAGTACGACCATACATTTCATAGACTCTCTTATCAAGTGGCCTAGATATCAATCTCATGTAGGAGGGACAAAATCATCTATATCACTCACACTCAGTCCCCATGTGCTATGGTGTACCCAAGCATCACCTTTATGGAAACCCTTATTCAAGGTCATGTTCGATGGTGTCTAAGTACATCGCATAACATGTGATGAGTGTAGTGACTTTAGGTCTAAGAACCACAATCAACACTACCACGATGAGAGTTGATTCTGACTACTATTCTATGGTCTCCATGTATCACTCTCAAGGTGGGTCTGTTCGGTACACTGTTCTCTAACAAGTACCTATGTGTTTGACTTGTTATCAGATATCATGACTAATGAGACTCTGTCATCCGTCAACACACACTCTAGTCTTACATATTATAGTTTTATATTTTTCTTCCAAAGTACTATCTGACTAGGGACATAACAAGAATGTATGTGATCTTATCATACATATGATCTCATTAATATTCATGTCCCCAACCTAAAGACATATGTCATCAAGTCACATCATTCATTAGACATTTATTATATAGGTGTCACCATCTCATGATTGATACAAACACAATAGACAAAATTACCTTTATGATTATAAAATGAGATATCTAATGCCTCATTACCATCGTCATATCATTATCTCTCGAGACATACATGCCAACAAACTCCAACTTGCACTTAGAGCCAATCACCCATGAATCTTATTCCAAGTGATCTCAACATGTCCTTCATAAAACTTCTATGCAAGCGCTTTTATAATGGGTTAGCAACGTTTGCTTCTAGTCGCTTCTTTGCAATTTTTCACATCTCCTTGTTGTACAACTTCTGGTATGAGATGGAAGTGACATAGTATGCTATCTGAGATTCTTTTCCTATCTAGAAGCTCTATTGTTGTCATAGTATTTATACTATGTCATTAATGGTTAGAACCTCACATAAGTTCATCTATATGAACTTCTTGATCCATAAAATATTTTTGTTGTGTTCATAATGCCTAAGATACTTGAATTCTATCATAGAATTGGAAACTATCTCTTACTTGGAACTTTTCCAAGTTTACAATTATATTATAAGGTCAAACACAAATTTAGATTGTGATCATCAATTTTATTTGTCATTTTGGAAGCTTGCATCAATGTAACCCTTTATACTTAACTATTCCTAACTACCATAACCGTGGAATTGATCCTTTTAATATTTATCAAGTACTAAAGGATGTTCTTTATGGCAGTCCAATGACTTTCAATGGATTCTGACAAATATTCACTCATCATGTCCAATACATACGAGACAAAATGATGAGTTCATAACATTGCATTCATGATAGATCCAATTGTGAACGCACATGGCACCTATTTGTGTGTTCTTATTCTTCATAAGAACTAGAACCCTAGTCTCTTGAGAGACTTATTCCATGGAACATGGACACATTTTTCTCATTGAGTTCTACATGTTGAACCCTTTTAACATCTTGCCAATGTATGTGCTATTACTTTGGTCAACAATCCTTGTAGATCTATCTCTATAGATCTTGATTCCTATTATATTAGATGCTTCACCTAAACCCTTCATACAAAAGGTATTTTCTAGCCAGGATTTAATATATGCAGGATAAGGATGTTATTCTCCATCATTATGTGGAATATATGTATTCTCCTACTAAATATTTTGTAATCACAAATTTGATCTTCATTTTGATTAGATTCAAACTCTTTAAATATCTTGTCAAATATAAGATTCCATCTCTAAGATGCTTGCTTCAATCCAAAGATTGACCTTTGTAGCTTATAAACTTTATTTGCATTATATGGATTTATAAAACCTTATAGGTTGTGTCTCCTACACATCCTCTACATTATTCCTATTAAGGAATGTGGTTTTAACATCCGTTTTGCCAAATCTCATAGTCATATTAAGCTGCAATAGATAAGCATGATCCTGATGGAGTCAACCATGGCAACTGGTAAAAGGATTTCTTCATGTTCAACAATTTGAACTTGTTTGAAATTCATTTCAACCAATCCTCCCTTATAGGTTTGTACACTACCATCCATGTCAATCTTTTCTAAAAGATCAAAATGCACCCTATGGGTCATACCCCTTTAGGTGGATCCACCAAGGTCATACCTTGTTGGTTTACATGGACTCCATCTTGGATCTGATGGCCTCATGCCATTTCTCAGACTTTGGTCCCTCAATAGCTTCTACGTAGGTTGTTTCCTCATCATCTATGACCAACTTTTTGTCTTCTTAAATTATAAGATTTCAAACTTAAGGTGTGCCCTACCAGATATATGAGGTTTTGTGTTACATTGGGACTTGAGATTTCACAACAATTTGGGATTTTCATTTCTCCTACTATACCTCTTTAGGCTCATTGTTTTCTTGTTTTGTTTTGAACTTTTCAGGCTCTACTTTACTCCAACGAATTCCTTTTCAATTGGATTCCTTTAGGAATACATCCATTTTGGCAACAAACATTTTTTTGTCAGATTGGAATAAAAGTAGTATTCAATAAGATAACATTTATGTAATTGTGGACAAAGCTTTTCAAGAAACTATTTTCTTACACAAGATATCAATATGAATCCTTATAAAAGACATATCTAGACACCTTCCATTCCATATCTCATATGGTGGCTTTTCAACCAATTTAGACGGTACATTGTCTTGAGTAAAGCATGTTCTCAAAAAGGAAATTGGAAGATTTGCTAGATTTGTCGATAATCACACCATGACTAACAAGGTGTGATTACTTCTTTTTGAAACATCATTATGTTTTAGTTGGAGATCATTGTGATATACTATCAAGGTTTTCCATAATGTCCTCAAATTCTTGGTTCAAAGTATGTCCACATCAATCATATCGAAATGTTTTAATACTTATACCAAGTGGGTTATGTACTTCACTCATAATCTCCTTAAACACTTCAAGATATTAGACATGTATTTCATTAAATACAAACTATAATATCTACTAAGATCATCAACAAACATAATTGGGTACTATTGACCACTTTTAGCATTTATTCTAAAAGGTCAATATACATTAGTGTGTATGAACCCATAATTGAACATTCTCTCTCGCACTACATCTAGTGAATATGCTTTTGTCATATTTCCCAATTAATAAGACCCACATGTCTCTATTGGTTCAATAACCAAAAGAGTCTAGATAACCATCATTATGGATTCTAGAAATGCATTTTTCATTTATGCACTCTAGATGACAATGTTGTAGATATACACAACTTGAGTCATCAAGTCATTTAGTATATCTATCACATAAATTTGTATCTACAACTATCGAGTATAGATTATGACACATAAGGCATTGCCATAAAAGATCATATCCTTGAGCAAAAAAATCAAATATATTCATAATATTCTTGTCCAAGAAAAAAACATGATGTTTCTCATTAATGGCAGGAACATAATATCAATTCACTAATTCTATTACATGCCCATTACATGAATGACATATTCTAACTATTTAGGAAGCAACTCTTGCTCCACACAGTTCTAGTTTACTTATTCTTGGGTCCTGAAGTGGAGATCTCTATCTCTCTCTTCTTCTTCCTTAGTTTTTTAAGTCCAAATGACATATTCCTTTGCACTTGCCTTTCTCCCCATTTTAAATATAGAAGACTTGGACTTGAGCTTAGACTCACTCTTCTTGGCCTTGCCTTTGTCGATGGACTTCACTCTACTGATCATCATCACAAGTTTGTCCTTCTTCATTCTTGCTTCAACATTTATCTGCATGTCGATTAATTCAAATAGCAGTTTATCCAAGTAACACTCGACAAACTGACTATATGATTTAGGAAATGTTTGTTGAATCATATCCATTGCAAACTCTTGGCTCAAAGGTAATTCCAATATTTCTAGATGTTCCACATGCCTAGTCATATTGAGTGCATGGGGCTCTACTGGATCTCCTTCTGTCATCTTGCACTCAAAAAGCACCTTGGAGACATTATACCTTTCTTGCTTTGCATTATCATGATTCATATTCTTAAGATGTGTGACCCATCTAAAGAATCCCCATGTCTTTGAGCTGCTCATGAAACCCATAGTTCATACATTATAGCATAAGGTGCTTAACATCTAAGGCATCATTGTCTTGCTTCCAATAAGCATCCACCTCAGCCCTAGACGCATCAGGAGTAGGTTCCTCTGGCACTAGTGTATCTAGGACATAAAGCTTATGCTCAGCGTTCAGAACCCTTCTGAAAATCTACAACCAGTCATGGAATTTTGTCATGTTTAGTTTGTTCTTATTATGAACTAATTTCAACAATGATTTGTTTGTGTTTTCCATTAGATTCTACAAAAGAAATTTGCAATTTGTAAAAAAACTTTTGATTACTTAGATTTGATAACATAGATGATACCAATATGGACTTTAATTAATTACCTCTCCCACAATTTTTCTCAAATTGATAGCCCACACTACCAATTTGGAAGATTGCAACGTACAATCTTCTAGTGAGATAAGATCCATATTTCATCAAATCATGAGTTAGCTTTGGTTGATTGCCCATAGCTTGACTATTTAGGTAGACAACATTTTTTGATTACATCTCATTCAACTCTTATATAGATGGTGTGCACACCTCCTTGTCACAATCCATATGTATGCTTCTAGGTACTTAATCTCAATAAGATCACCTAATTAAGCTTGACCCAAAAGACAAAATGATATAATATGCACCCTACTCTGACATATCTACATATCTACCATCACACTTCCACAAGATGAACAATGCACCATGGTTTAGCAGAACCTACGCTTAGTCGATCAAGTTTTTCATGTGTGTTTCTTATAGAAAGCATCTAAGACTTAATATTTGATTGAGGGATTATAGATATATATATACATCTATATCCAACCACCACATACTTACACTGTGTATCATATACATGCTATAACCACAACAAAAACATGCAAGTAAGACACACAAGCCATGGTTATGGGCATTCTACAGTAATTCCATGGTACCACAAGGAATTACTACCCCCTAAGGTCTTCATCACATGTAGAAACATGTTGTTGATGAAAATCTGGGCTAGAACCACTCTGGGTGGATCAGTTCAACTCTTGAGTGATCAGTTGGCCTCCTGGTCATTCTGTTGGTTTCTTGAAATGGTCGTATGGTTCTCTAGTTCAAACATCATCTGGACTCCTCCAGGCGATCGGTTGAGAAACCAGTCGATCAGTTCATCCTATCGTCTTGCCTCCTCCATCCTCCAATTAATCAATTTGTCCACCAAGTCGATCAGTTCATCTAGTACAGAACATCTTCTCATGACAAAGCATAAATTAAAACTATCCATCTCATATTACATTGTAAAAGGGAAAACCTCAAGTTACATTCGAGGGGAAATAGGAAGAGGAACATGAATTTACATTTGGAAAGGAGGAGAGAGGCTCGGTATGGAAACTGAGTAATAACAAGAAATAAAACAATCAACCATGTACACAATCCACATGGGTTTTGGCCACAACCACACTTCGAATCACCATCAAAACACTTTTAGGGTGACATGTATTGATTGCATATATATATATTTGTGGAATCGTATGTGGTATTTTATCAGATATGGACAACAATCATTTTAATATTCACATCACATGAAACAAAATAAATCTGATCACATCAATTTAATTCTACATACATTGTAAATTCACGTGACTCTGATACCACTATTGGGAAATTAGGATAACAGATAAGGTAGTAGAAACATAAATTTGAGCCTAATTTCCTAACTAGTAGACCGCATCAACAACAATGTATCTAGGAAAGAGGTTATAAAGAGATATATCTAGTCCTGGTGCAATTCTAGTGACAACTCTTGCAACGGTGTGCTTCTTTCTTCAAGTGGCACACAGACGGCTTTCGGCAGTGGCCTCCTGGTGTTGCACCACATACGACGATTGATGACATCCTCCTAGCAGGGAAAGTGCCTCTCACCTCTAGATTAATCCACGCAGACCACCAGGAAGTCCATGTTGAGCCACCAGATCCAACGAGAAGGAGTTGTCCCTTTGAATGTCAACGTACTAGCACTGATTTGCTTACCCAATTGCCTCTCCCTTGATATCCCTCCCCTTTTACGGGTAGGACTTGCTCAGGGATCTCCAACTACTACAACCAGAGAGAATTACAATTGTGAGAGCTTATTGTTGTGACTGGGAAGCCCCCAATACCCCTCTATTTATATAAGAGGTCAGAGTCAAGGTTTCGAGTCGATCTGGGAGTCAAAGAGACAGAATTCACCAATTTCTTAGAAACTACAAATAGTGATCTGGTCAGTTCATGTGTGACACAGGTCAGTTCATCCCTTGAACCAGTCAGATCATATACTTTCCACTTTTCAAACACACTAGCCTTCAATATTCGACTAATGCACAATCATGACATCAACATCACTTCCTTGATCCAATCGAATTGATCACTAAACTGGAAGATCCAGATGATGAACCAGTCATTTTACTTCATAAAATAACCGTTTTAGTTTTGTAACAGTCATTTCATATGTGAAATGGTCATTTCATATGTGAAATGGTTGTTTCATATATCCAACTTAGGAAAATATTCAGACGATTGTTGTTCGTATGGACCTGACACTTGAATCGGTCGGTTCAACACTAGAACCAATCAGTTCACAATCCATTTAGTCAATTCTTCAACTATAGTTGTTTAAATTGAATACCTCGACACTTTGGTAATACAGTTAAACATCATTCATTAATAAACTCCAATTCCATGTCCATCCTATCTGTGTGACCCTATAGGTCCCAAGTTACATTGATAGAGAATGTCCATAACTATCTTATGACACTACAAGAAATGACCGATATCTAGCAACACATCATTGCTACCCAAGTAATTTGGAAAGTTAGAGAATAACTTCAACCTACAATATATGATCAATGTTACTAGGATCATATAGTTCCTTTGTCTCTAATATCTGGATTGAACTTGAGACATGGAATCATCATCCTCTCAATGATCAAACCATGTTCCTTGAACTAGAGCAAACTGAAAAACACTAGAGGGGGGGGGGTGAATAGAGTTTTTAAATATTTTAGCAATTATTTAAATCAAACAACCACAAATGAAGAATGCAAGAAGGAGACATGTGTTTAGAGTGGTTCCAACTTTAGCAAATACTAAAGTTGTCAGTCCACTACCCAGTTGCTTACCCAACCGGGATTTTGAAAGTATTAATTTTATTACCTTCACAAGGATTTACACAAAATACAATACTTTCCTTACACCCCTTGAACAGCCTTCACTTGAAGTAGATGCACCAACTTGAGGTAGCCTTCTTGAAGTAACTCCAAGCTCCCCCATGAAGTAGCCTTCCTCTCTAGAAGTAACCTCCCGTTGCACCAGCCTTCTTGAAGTAGCTCAAGGTCCCCTTCTTCACCAAGAAGATCTTCAACCTCTCCAACCCGCAGCCTCCAACCTAGGAGTAGCAAGGAGAGTATAAACAACAATAGATAACAAGAAAGAAAATAGAAATTACAACTTATCCTTTTGTAGCACAAGGCTTGATTTTCCTAGATCAAGCGTGTAGATCTCCTAACCAAAGTGTATGGAAATGTAATTGCAGTGGATAGGAGATACTAGCCTATAGGAAACGAAATTTGAGCTAAGAGAAGAAGTAGCCAATTGTCACTATGCTCAATTTGCTCACAAACAGGTTGCTCAAAGTATGCTCAAAGATTTCTCAAGTGTAACAAGTTAGTATATTTGGGCGTCCTAAGCTATGTCCTATTTATAGGAATGTCCTACAAGTGCTTAAGGACGTTCTAGACACCTTCTAGGGGTTCCTAAGTGCTTAACTAGCCGTTAGGTACAAGTTTGTTGCTTTAGTAACGGTTAAATAATTAATTCTGCAGTTGCTATCAGAGACCATCTCGGTCAAGAAATAGTCGACCGAGACTCCTACTCGGTCGAACTTTTGTCGACCGACAGGCTCTCTGGATCAAGTGTATGCAACGTTTATCTCCAACTGCCAACCACCTTGTCAGCTGTGTCTAACGGCTACTTGGGTCTTTCTCGGTCGAGAAGATTGTCGACTGAGAGTGTCTCAGTCGAGGAGTTAGTCGACCGAGATTGACCCTATTTCACTTTTCCAATTAAAGCACTAAGTGTGTGTATGAGTGTGCATATGTGACACTATTCAAGGGGATGACCTATCTAAATGTGATGTTTAGCTAGGGAGAATCTAACGCTTGATTTACATGAAATCTAAGTACTTGTACATTATATATTTGTACAAGTTTTTACAAAGCGATTACATTTCATGAAAATATAAATATGTAAGCATATGGATTTCCCTAATTGCTTTGTCATCCACCTTGTTCCTGCACACTCAAGTAGCACGTTAGATTAATAAGAATGAAATGTTTGTCATAATCAAAACAAAGGGATTTATAGATGTCCATTTAGCCAACACAAACTGTCTGAGATGCATGTGAGCTCGCATATCACATAATGAGTCACATGAGTATGGCCACACATTTCTCAGACTCGATTATCAAGTGGCCTAGATATCAATATCTTGTAGGAGGGACAAATCCCATCTACATCACTCACACTCACTCCCCATGTGTTACAATATACCTGAGCATCACCTTTATGGCAAAAACCTTATTTAGGGTCACATCGGATGGTGTCTAAGTACATTGAAAAAATGTGACCAGTGTAGTGACTTCAAGTCTAAAACCACAATCATCACTATCACTCTAAGAGTTGATTCTAACTACCATTCTATGGTCTCCATGTATCATTCTCAAGGTGGGTATGTTTGGTACATTGTTCTCTAACAAGAACCTACGTGTTCGACTTGATATCACATATAATGTAAGACTCGTGACCTTGCTTTCTAGTTTATCTTGATTTCTTAGCATAATTAAATGCTTAAAACCTTAATTTAACCTTGTGATGTGCTTTGTTAACATGTTACATGATGTTTCAAGTTTGGTCCAGTTTGAATGATGTTTGAGCTAGTTATGCCTATATGTGCTTGTTTTGGACCTAATTGCAATTTACCCATTTCTAGATTTTCTCTTGCAATTTGTCACATGCTTGCCTTAGATGTTTTCACATCATGTTGGAGAGAGTGGTGCAATCGGGCTCCTTGTTGTACCTTGGTTTGATGTGGTGACATCATGTGTTGAGTTTTAGGGTTTGCATGGATACCCTATGTGGATGGTTGACCTAGGTGGTATGCTTGACCATTGAGTTTGTGTTTTGGAGGTCACCTGGGATGATTTGATCCATGATTATTGGTATTTGATTATGTTTGGTGTGTACATAGTGGTCTTGGTGGTTGATGAACCCATGACACTCTTTGGTCGCCAAGAAACCTTAGGGTTTGATGTTCAGTGGTCGATGACCTTTTCTGGACCAAAGTGGTCACTGAGTTTTCTTAATTTTAACACCCTAAGTTGCATGTTTGAGCATTTTGCTTCATGCATGAGATATGGTGGACACTTGTCATATGTTTTCATGATACCTAACCTCCCTTCTCTCTCTCCAACCCTTGGCTATATAAACCCCTCTCCTTACATGCAGCTAAACCCTTTGCACCCTTTCCTTCTCTCTTCTTGCTTGGAGCTCGTCCCCTTGTCTTTGGTGGTAAAGGTGGAGCTCAAGTGGTCAATCCATCTTACATATTGATCAAAGGTTTGGAGCAACCCTTCCTCGGTGATCGTTTGGTGTTCCTTGACCTTGGTAAGTGATCTTCCTCTTGATCTGCATTTTCTTTCTTTACCCTCTTCTTCTTTTTCTTCTTGGCCAAAACCATGGTTATGCATGGTAGTGCTTGAGTTGAGCTTGAAGAACTTCTCTCTTCTTGGTTGAACCCATGGTACTCCATGACAGTGCTTTAGTAGAGCATAAAGGACTTCTTTTTCTTGTCTTTTTGGCCTTGGGTTTTGCTCTCCTTCTTACCCTTTTAACCTAGGGTTCGTTCTTTCCTTGTAGGTGGTGCTAGCTTGGCTGAAGGTGCTGATCAAGCTAGGGTTATCTCTCTTTTCTTGGAGCTTCCTTACTGTTGGAGTTGTTCTTCATCTCTAAGGTGAGTTGTATAACTTTATCCTCTATTATTTCTTACGCTTATCTAACATGCAAGTAATCTACCCTAGAAACATAGTTACAAGTAGAATTATGATAATATCTATGATCTGGGGTTATGTTTCATTGTGATTCTTGATTATATATCTTTCCTTTGAGGAACCCTAATATATGTGCACAAAATCTTTATTGGTGATGGAGGTTTGATGCATGCATGTGTATTGGAACGTTGGTTTTCTCTCTCTCAAACATGGATTTGTTTTCTCTCATGTCTATGGTTGAAATTAGGGTTTTGGAGTTGATCTCATTCATGTGTTTTACACCTTGGTGGTTTTTGGTTTCATGGTGAGGATCAACCTATTTGATCTTGTAATGGATGAGTTTTCCTCTCTCTTGATGGCCGCCAAGATGCTGATGGTAGTAGTTGCCAAGTTCGAGTGATGTGGTCGCTGAGTCTGGATCCTATGTTGTCAATGAGTTTTCTCATGTTTCTTCAGTCGCCAAGGTTTCACCCTTGTGGTTGATTGAGTGTTGAACTCTCTTTGATCTATGAGATTTACATGTTTCTCTTTGATCAACCAAGTTTGAGTGATGTGGCCGTTGAGAAGTCCATCTTCAACAATTGATGAAGGGTTGAGCCCTTGTGTTCTTCGGTCACCAACCTCACTCCTTTAGTGGTCAATGAGCTACCTTGACCTAAGTGGTCACTAAGGTGGTGTGGCCTATCTTTAGCGGTCGATGACACCACCTAACCTATGCGACTGATGACATTTTCTGGTCTACTTGATCATAGTGTTTTGTTGACTTTATGATGAGGATAGTTGACCTAGTTGCTTCCAAAAATTTTGGAGACGATGGTAATTAGAGTTTTACTTTAATTTCTATTTTGAAAACCCTAATTTAATTTTCCTTGTTGATCTTAACCCTAATTCAAGTACATGGTGGTAATGCTTAGCTTTCTTGAGTAATTAGCATGTTAATGGAATATGTTCTCTTTCCTAAGCTATTGTAACCCTAATTTGTTATCTTATGAGAATCATAGTTCTAAAATGCATGGTTATTCCGAACTTATGTATCACATGTATGGTGGTAATGATGATCCTTGATGAGACATGAAGAGATAATGATGTTCTTACAGTGAACAATGTGAATGGTCTTATGACCTTAGCAATGGCCTTACCCTCTATGTGATGTGATAAGGGATTTGAATCCTGAGATGATATGATGATGGTGGACTCATGTATGATAGTGAAACATTACCATGTGATGAAGTGATAAGCTTTATGCTTTATACGTTTTATATATTCTGAAGTTGCAATCTACCCTTATCCTTGGACAATCTTTCTTGGTATTATATGTAACTTGATTGATGCAGTTAAAAGAAACTCAATTGGCTTTAACTAATCAAGTGAAACCCTAATCATGTAGTGTCATGTGTCATAGATCCATTCTAGTGTCAGAACTTGCTAGATGGTGAAATGAGTACTCCTAAGGGAAACTCAGAGCACATATTGCTGAGTATGTGAGGTGCAAGTGACTGTGTGTCCTTGACATCTTGATCGCAACATGTATGTAGGATGGCTGTGGTCATGCCTTGGTGTGAGAACAGTTGCGGTCGTATCTCGAAGATCTATATAAGTGATATTTTGATGACATTGACAGTTGTACCTCAGTGGTAGGGTCTTGTATACCCTGGTGTCTAGTGATGTGACCTATATACCAAGGTGGACTAGGTGTTTTGTTGTTTGACTCTATATGTCACTGCAGTGGACTCATACTGACTGAGGGAAGATGAGATCTAAGGAATCCAGTTCTCCTACAGATTGTGTATGGCACTGATTTCGACTTAGTAGTGGTCTGTTGGAATTGAGTGGTATCCCTCAATTCATCAAGCCTTAAAAGATGTAATTCAATAGAGTAGCATATTTGTTTAGCGTTAAACACGCTTCACAGTGGATGTTAACCCTTGCCTTGATTCTTATACGATTTAGTAGATGATAGACTTACATGTTCTTCAGATTCCTTCTAGACACATATGTAGTTATGCTTATCTGATTAAGTTTGCTTGATCTTCCTAACTTGTTGGAATAGTTTAATATGTTATAACTACTTAATCTATTTAACCCTGCTTATTTAGATGAATCTGCTCATCCTGTTGAATGTTAATATATTTGCGGTAACAATACTTATTGGTTGAGAGTTATATCTCTCGCTGGGATGTTGGTCTCTGTAACGTTCCAGGATTTGAGGCCTCGGATAGAATGATCCTATAAGGAATGATTGGACTACCCATATCACCAAGGTGCACCTCCTTTTTAGGGAGCCCATCACTAAAGAACTTTAAAGTTAAGCATGCTCGGCCTGGAGTAGTACTAGGATGGGTGACCAGTCGGGAAGTTGAACCTAGCTTGTGCATCAATGTGGAAAAAGTGTGCAGTTAAGGCTAGTGGTGGTTTGTGGGGCCAATCATCATTCCTAAAACTCTACTAGAGCCTTGTGTAGTGGGCCTGTGTGTTACAAATGGTATCGGAGCCATAACTCCTCTAGTAGGTGGGGGCCCACATGGGCATGTGACATGTCACTCTTGAGCCATGTGATCTAGGCATGTTTGAAAGGGTTGTCCATGGTTGACATAGCCACCCTTGCTTTGGTATTCCATGATCGGGAGCTGGGTGTCCATTGGACATTGTGGGTCTGCACTGAAATGAGGAAATATTATGAGGACATATAATCGAGCCTTGATGAGGACATCAAGATTCTAAGTGGGGGAGATTGTAATGTTCTAGGATTTGAGGCCTTGGATAGAATGATCTTATAAGGAATGGTTGGACTACCCATATCACCAAGGTGCACCTCCTTTTCAGGGAGCCACTACAAAAAATAGATGATTTAACTACAATTATTCCAATTACATATATATTATATGTAGTTGAAGCCACTTTTGTTTACAAACTTTAATAGTGTAAGTAAATTACTATAGTTAATTGTATTAATTAGACTTTAAAACTCTCTGACCTCTCCACCTTCTCCGTCCTCGATTGAAACTTCACTTCCCTCACACAATTATCTCCCGCACGCTCATTCTCTCTTCCTCCCCAATCATGCATCTTCCCCTCCCCCTCATTTCTCCCTACACAGCCCCTCCCCATCCGTGGCCTAGACTCTTCTCATGTCCTAAAACTTCACTCCTCCGTCTTCTCCTTTAGCACCACCCTTCTCTTCTCAACACATTCATCCAGTAGCCTTAGGGGCTGCTCTTCTTCTCGGTGGCTCCGCCCAGCAGCCCGAGGGAGAAACTACTCACTCTTCTACTGAGAGTCTCCAGTCATCACCCTAGATGTGTTGCAGGCCCTAAAGCCACTGCCTCAAGCCCATCGTATCTCAGTGACCACTCATCTCCCTTTGGTAATGGTCGACTCTAATCTCTCTCTAAACATCTTCGGATTAGCAATCTATTATCCTTCCATCTTAAATCATCTTCACCATAGTGATATTACCATCTCCGTTTGTCCCTGCCTCTGATCTCTACAGAAGGTAAGTACTCATTACATCGAAGATGGATAAATACATCTATCTGGTAATATTTTTATTATATAGATCATGTATTTGAGGTTAAATGTATTGTTGATGTATGTGAAACAAATATAAGCAGTGCTAAAGACTCTCTCTAGGCTTTCACAATCACGAGTTGTTGATGTCTTTGATTTCTTTATGCATTTATTAACTCACAGGAAATTTCCAAATTTCAAATATCAATGTTGCTGCATTCCATACAGACTCACATGGAATTGGGTTCTATTGGATCTGATCTGTTATGCATATTTTGTACTATCTAATCTATTAACTTTATAACTTAATTTACCAGGTGTTGTTGATATTTGTAACTGATCTTTATTGTTAGCAGGTGCCAGGACATCTGAATCCATATTGGTCTCTTAGGATTCTTAAGAAAATGATCTATAAGAGCATAATAAAAAATACACCCCTGCAATCCTCTGATTGTAATCATTCATGGATGGCCAGATTCAATTTCCTTTACAAGATATTTAAAGTCATTGGTATTTCTTGCATCTTTGGGATACAACCTAATTATCATAAATAATAGGTTAGCATCGTCTATTCCCAAACCTGCTTATATGAACTCTTCCTTAAATTCTTATGAATGAACTCTCTTAATACTTTTCAGCGATCATACCTACACCACAAATTAGTTGATGTCGTTCCCTTGTATAATCAGTAGATGATGCATGCTTCTCTTCTCATCTAGATATCTATTTTTGTGTCTCACTCTTTCCCTCATTCCTAAGACATAACATCATGTTCTTTTTTATTGATGTCCTTTATCCCCCAATGGCTTGTTAAAGGTTATCATAATTGTGAGTATTCTTACATGTTAGTAGGCTCTCTGATTTTACTTTTGCCTTGTGGGGTTTCATTGTTCCTGAGGTAGCAGAGATTAAGTGATCAATATTCAGTATGAGATTGTGTGTGTGTATCTAAGGAGTGTAGGAATTTTCCAAGAATTTTTGTCTAGTCTAACTAAAATTACTCTCAACACAACTGTCAATGTTTATACAACCAGAATTAGCTTGGTAACTCTTATTGTGACCATGCATTGTCGTCTTTACAGAGGATAATAATCCCTGAAAATAAATGGCACCCTGGTTTCTAAAGAACTTACCCAAAGGAATCACAATGATGAGAAACCAAACTATCAAAAAGCTGAAGAAAGTGAATTGTAACAAAAAATGAGGATGCACATAATTGAAGAGGAAATATTTCTGGCAAGTGTTGGTGAGGCTTTGATCGTCCCTAAGAATTGAAACTACCATCCTTTTGCTCTACTCTATCCCTATTTTATGATGTTTCCATACATGGTTGCTTCCCAAGAAGAGGACCATTCTTCCACAAAGCCTAATGAAGACATTATATGGTTCAAGAAAGGCAAAGAAAATCTATGGGGGAGTTTTGGTATTGTTTTATTCAGGTTCATTCTGTAGCTTGCTTTTACTACCAATTTAAAATCACTAACTAAATGTTCATGTAGTAGGTAGATAAATATATTCACATAAAGTCTAACTTACCTTTTTCATTTTGATGTATGTACTGATTGACTGCAACATTCACACTATAGAAGAGTCATCATTGACATCATGAGGTCAGAACATGGAGGTATGTCTCTCATCCTAAAGTTTGGGACTGAAAATTGAAAATCTCATGCTACTTATATATGATCCAAATGTGGATTCACTAATGACAGCAGCCTCCTACTGAAATATGTAGCAATGCATAATGAAACATGTTCCTAGTAAGGGTGATTTGATCATGCAACTATTTTGTTGGTAGCGTGCCATAATATGCTTTGTGTTGATATGCTAGTCATTTTGTTGCCCCTACTTTATCCCTAGTCTAGCTAGCACTCTATCCAAAATTGATGTATCCGTGAATGTTGATATATTTTGTAGCATGCCAGTTCTAGTAGGTTTCTTGCTTCCTCATGTGTCCCAACTGTACCTAGTTGGTTGATTAGTTTCTGTCACAAAGTAGCAGCACTAAAGAGGAGGATAAGAAAAGGTAGTAGTACAAACAGAGGAGAATACAAAAGATTTAAGAAATGGTAAAAATAGTAGAAGGAATAAGGATAAGATCGAGGAGCCATCATACAATATCCCTAATAAACATGCAAAGACATCAGGTGGATTTTTGGTGATAGGAAATCCTACGCGACTCAATTGAGATGGGGAACCACGATGGCCATTATGTAAAAACTGACAAGGATTTTATGTCAGGCAGTATCACCCATGTAAGTGAGGAGAATGGGAACTGGTGTTGGCAATCGGAGATTGAGGATGGCTATTTGTGTGAGCGTGAGAAAAAATGTTATTGTTAGGATTCTTGTTGGATTCAATAGGGGTGTTGTGTTGCTCTCCGTAGTAGTGTTTGTAGAAAGCCTTTGTGTGGTGAGGCGTTACTCTTAAGAGAGGAGGGGATGCAATGAGTCTTAATGTGAGATGAGCATGCTACAAAAAAACTATATTGTGTCTTCAATTCAAGAGATGAGCACACTACAATTGTATTGTGGGCTGTTGACAAAACTTAGAGAGGAAGAGTAGCATCAATTTTAAGTGAGATGGGCTCAATATTGAGCGACATGAAGGTTTTTGCATCCAACAAATATGATTAGGGGTTTAAGGTAAGATTCATTTATAACCTACACAACAACGAATCAGAATTTTCTAATCCCAAGGATAAGTTATGCAGATCCACCATTACCATGATTGGTGTTAATATATATGTCTTTATTTACTGTTCTGCTATTTTACATTTATATATGGACCTCATTGTAAATGTTCTACTAATATAAATATAAGGGTAGACACATTGTATAACCCTAAGCTCTCCATTTCACTTGGTCTTTCACATGGTACCAGAGCAGGCCTAGATCCGAGAGCCGCCACTTTTCTCCCTCCCTCCCTTCTCCCTTTCTCTCTTTCTCTGCCCCCCCCCCCCCCCCGCGCCCGCCGGCTGCTACTGCTGCGCCGGGGCAGCTAGGCCACTGGGGCCACCGTCCCTCTAGGGCAGCCTGCCTCTAGGCAAGCCCGTCTATTGTTGTGCTCTGATCTGCCCGCGGTTGTCCAGCGGCTTGAATCCCTACTGAAGACCACCTTCGACTCTATTTTCTGCCTTCCCGTGTTGGCCATTTGAGCCACCGGGTTCCTTGCTACGCTCCGGCATAGCCCGTATGTGAGAGGTCCATCCAATTTGTAGATATGTGCCTACTTCTGCCTACCTGATGACATAGGCAGCCTTCTACTACCTGTACGTGCCTTTTGCTACCTACCTGTCACTCTGGGAGTTGGTCTACTCCTGTCTCATGGAATCCTCCGGTGATGATTTGTGCCGTCAAGTCACTACAGTCAAACTTGATGGGCGCAACTACTAGCATTGGGTGTGCTCCATAAAAATCTATGTTAAATCTCAAGGCAAGATGTCTCACTTGATGTGTGATCCACCTGCTGTGCTTTCTATGACTGCCGACTCCAAAGATGTTAAAGCCTATGATGACTGGGTGAAAGATGACTCTACTATTATGACATGGATTCTTTTTTTTTTCCACATGGTAGAGCTAATTATTATTCATTCCGCGCTCTACTGCAGATAAAATAGACTAAATGTCCACCTGGTTCATGTTGTGGAACTAGTGGGGTACTATAGAAGTGAAGATAAGTGAGGTTCTATATAGGATGGCATGTTTTGCTAGAATGTTCATGGATCTATTGAAGCCGCGAGGGACATGGTAAATAATCTTTGCAAGGGGGGTCCCTATGAGGTTCCCAATCTCCCTAGCAAAGGGCAGGAATTGTGGGAGTGGTTTTCTTCTGGTGAGGTGCCTGATAGCTTCTAGAGAGTCAGTGAAAATGTAGACATCGTCCCATTTGCGATCTTTTGCAGAGTTGAGCACCAAACATGATCGCTTTAATTTCACTAACGAGCAGAGTGGTGGACTGACTAGTTTGGTAGGAACCCAGAATATGTGATCCATCTGCAAGCACAGCGTGGGTGCCGAATGACACTGTGTTTTGGCCATTGTGATGAGCTGCAACCGTGAAGACATAAACTGATTTTGTTGTAAGCTTCAGAGCAGAAGAATTAGCTACCGTTTGGATATGGCCAGGACCAGTTTGCAGCTTAAGAATGGACTCTATCCGGAGCTTGATGAACTCAACTTTCTTGGATGCTGGCTTGAGCTTCTGTTGATGGATTTGTTCATTACGTCTTGCCCATATATTCCAGCAGGAAACCACTCTCATGATGAAGGAGTCATCCGAGTTTGTTGTGCACCTCTGGATCCATTCATTCGAGTGGAGGGATGAGTGATCTTCATTGGGCATCAGCTGATTCCAGACGTCTCGGCTAGATTTGCAATCTCGGAGATCATGAGTGATGGTGTCTTCACTATTATTGCAGACAGGACATTCTTCTGGGACGTCCATGTGTATACACCTCTTCTCCATGTTCGTCATGAGGGCCTCATGAAGCATGAGCCATAGAAACATTTTAATCCATTCCGGTATCTTGGCTTGCCAGATGCCTTTCCAATTATCATTTGTAGTGATCTCTTTCCCTCGCCTGAGCCACCTATAGACAGATCGTGAGGTGAACTGCCCGCTTCTTTCAAGAGACTAGATCCAGCCGTCATTGCCCGAGTGAAAACATGGGGCAGGGATAGAAGCAATAGCATACCAAGTAGATGCAGGAAGAAAATTGTAGATGAAGTCCCAATCCCAGACCCCGTTGGAGCACGCCATGGAGTCTACAGTGAGATTGTGGATGTCTTGGGGAATTGGCCAATGAGAGTGGAAGTCCAACATAGAATGACCCAAAATCCATTTGCCTTCCCACGTGTTTGTGTGCCTCCCGTTGTTGATTGCTATATGACTTTGTTCAGTGACCTTATTGAGATTCTTCTTGATAAAACTCCAAGCTGAGGAGCTCGGTATTGATTTGAGCCTACCGTTCTTAATATATTTGTCCTTCATCACCTTGACCCAGAGCTTAGACGAGTCAGTGAGGAAAGCCCAAACATTCTTCATCATTAAAGCATTGTTTTGGTCTCTGGCATCCCGGATGGAAAGACCCCCAATGTCTTTACTAGAAGAGACTTTTTCCCAGGATACTAGGGATGTTTTCCGTAGGTTGGAACCTCTATACCAGATGAACCTCCGAGTGTGCTTATTGATCTCATCGCAAAGGCACGGTGAGAGTTTAACAGTTTGCATAGTATAGGATGGAATGGTCTGCAAGGTGGATTTGGCCAAGGACACTCGGCCCGCTAGTGACAAGATTTTTAGGGCCCAACTATCCATCCTCCTCTGAATTGAAGCTAAAATATCTCCATGAGTTTCTTTGTTGACACGGTGATGAAGAAATGGCACACCAAGGTATTTCCCTAGGTCGCTGGTCTAAGGAAATCCCAACTTCCGGCTGATCGTTCTCCTCAGTGGTTGAGGTGTATTCTTACTGAAGAAGCAGTGTGATTTAGGCTTGGAGACAGATTGCCCAGAAGCCAACGTGAAATCCTTGAGCATAGAAGAGATGATACGAGCTTGTTTGACAAAAGCTTCACCCAAAAGAAGAATGTCGTCGGCAAAGAATATGTGGGACAACTTCAAACCTCCCCAGGAGAGAGTAATTGGTTTCCATTTATCAGCTTCCATAGAACCAGAAATAGCTTGGCTCAGCCGTTCCATACACAAGACAAAAATGTAAGGGCTGATAGGGTCACCCTGACGGATGCTTTGGGTAGCTTTGAAGGGGAGCAGAGGTTCATCTTCCCACATGATGGATGTCAAGCCTTTGCTTATGATTTCCATGATGATGGTAGTAATTTTAGTTGGCATGCCTATGCGCTGCAAGGTGTCATAGATAAAGGCCCAGTTCATCCTGTCAAATGCCTTGGCCAGGTCTAGCTTAATGCACATCCAAGGTTTCTTACTATATTTGATTATGACATGGATTCTGAATAGTAGTGATACAAAAATTAGTGTCACATTATTATACCTGCAGACAGCCAAGCAGATGTGGGATCAGCTTGCTAGCACCTACTCACACAGCCAGAATCCAAAGAAAGTGTTTGATATCAACAAACAACTAAGTCGTATGCGTTTCTTAGGATCTGACCTTACTGATTATTTGTCTGCCTTCAAGGGACTTTGGGGGGAATTGGAGGCCTACCATCCCTTGTCTACTGATTTGGCTACTATGCAACGTCAACGCCAGGAGTTGCAAGTAGTTTAGTTCTTATGTGGCTTACCTGACTCTTATGCTGGGGTTGTTGATCAAATTCTAGCCAGTGATCCACTACCTACTCTACAGAGTGCTTTTCAACGTCTACAACGCCTGCCTACATCCTCATCTGAGACATCTACTGATACTAGTGATTCTATTACACTTATTGCGATGTCTGGTCGTGGCCGTGGCCGTGGACACAGTCAGTCTCACGACACTCGCCCCCTGGTGATGGAAGGGGGAGGAACCCTTCTGGTTGTGGAGCATCTTCTGGACCTCCTGCTTCTGCATGCCCTCGGACTAGCCAACAGTTATGTAGCTTTTTTGGCCGGTCTAATCATATTAAAGAAAAATGCTGGGAGAAATATGGCAAACTGGCTTGGGCCAATGCAGCCACTGATGCTACTACCTCTTCTGAGATAGCTACCCAGCCTGATGCCTCGAGTACTTCTACTACTAACTTCATTCGTGATGAGGTCGAGCATCTTCTACTTGAGCGTACTGGCTCATCTTCGACTGCCACCACCACTGGAGCACATGCTACGACATACTCTGGTTGTGATACTGCCTTCCTCATTGCACCATCTTCTAGTACTGGTAATACTAAATGGGTTATTGATTCAGGCGCATCTTCTCATATATCTGGGAATCGGTCTTTGTTCAGAAATTTATCTAGACTGATTACTCACTCGTCTGTTATGCTTGCTGATGGCTCCAAGTCCACTGTTTTGGGGATTGGAGATAATTTTTCTAATATCATGTTGAGATATGCGCTATATGTCCCTCACTTTCCGCTGAGTTTATTATCTGTTAGCAAGATTTTGTGTAGCCTGAACTGTAGCTTGACTTTTTTACCTGGTTCATGTGTTTTTCAGGACCTTCACATGAGGATGAAGATTGGTGGGGGGCATGAAGGTTCTGATGGCTTGTACTACCTGGACAATCTGAAAAAAGTGGACAATGTGGCTTTGGCTTCTGTGTTATCTTCTTCAGCTTCGACACTACAATGGCACTACAGACTTGGGCACCCATCTTTTGAGAAACTGTGACATATTGTATCTGATGTAGGGACACATGTTTTTCAGTGTGAGTCATGTCAGTTAGGGAAACAGACTAGAGATGTTTATCCTAAACATTCTCAAATTAGTAGTAAAAATATTTTTGATCTAGTTCATGCTGATGTATGAGGTCCATGTCATGTCCCTACTCTGTCTGGAAAAAAATATTTTATATCATTTATTGATGATTTTTCTCAGGCCACTTGGTTATTTCTTATGAAAAGTCGATCTGAAGTTTTGTCCACAATTAAATTCTTTTTTTTTAGGTGAAAACACAGTACTCTATGCCTGTTAAAGTTTTTAGAACTGATAATGCACTTGAATTTGTTCAGAAAGATGTTGAATTGTTTTGTAAATTTGTTGGCACTATACATTAGACTTCTTGTGCATACACACCTCAGTAGAATGACATTGCAGAAAGGAAGAATAGATACTTACTAGAGGTTGCTAGAACCATTATGTTGCATTCTAATGTACCTCGGTTATTTATTGTTCTGCTATTTTACATTTATATATGGACTTCATTGTAAATGTTCTACTAATATAAATATAAGGGTACACACATTGTGTAACCCTAAGCTCTCCATTTCACTTGGTCTTTCACAATTGGCAACTTGTTATCTTAGAATTGAACTTATTCTCAGCTAGTGTTATGCATATGTAGACATGATAGGGATAAACCAGTTTGGCGTGTTTAAATATGCAATTCTAACGTAAGGTTTTGTGGGCCAAATCAGCTAGTCTACTCTCTGATTTTGGTAGGTGCGTGAAATTTTTTCTCGCCAATGTCTAAGAGTGAGGAACTTCATTTTAGTATCTCAAGAGAAAGTTGCAAGGATTGTACCTAAAACATCTAAAAATGATAGCTCTACCAATCCAAGTCATGCTAATGAGATTTTCATCAGTTATTGAACAAGGTGTAGACAACAATATAGTGGAACATTATCCTACTACCATTATCAACTTTAACGAAGCTAGTAATCACCTTCCTTAGAGGGAAACACATCACGGTTCCAAGAAGCTAAAGAATTCATGAGAAAATGATTCATTCATATTAGACAAATAGATCAACCCTGATGGAAAAAACCTCAAGCATATCTTCAAGTTGATGAGGAAACCAGAACACTTTTCACTCCAATCGAATTAATGGAATGGATCATGTAGATAATAGTTCTATAAAATTATATTGATAATTGTTGTTTCATTTTGCATCTATATATTAAAATCGTGACAAAAGAATAAGTTAGTCCATATTTTCTAGATTTGCAAGCAAGGGTGGTATTACCATTTTGGAAGAATGGTTGAGTCAAGCAGTGCGAGCAGAACATACCACTGCCATTCATTTTATTTTTAATATTTTGTTGTCAACTTCACCTATCAAATTTCGTCCTTTACCTAATATCAGCTTGCTTTTGATGTGTGGTTGTTTGATATCCTTTTTTATAAGTACTTTGTCACCATCTCCTCCATAAGGTTTTGCCTTTACACGTATTCCATACTTCAAATAGTGGATAAACTGTGTATTTATGACATCCAAGTCTACCACTATGATTCTTGAGTTTGCTGAAATAGTACTTTGTAACTCATGTTTTGGTAGGTTACTTTGTGTCTCCGAAGTTCATAGATTGTGCACATACCAAGGTTTGATAATGTTGCTGCATATTTTCTCGATGTTTATCTAGAGTTCAGTTATGCCATTCTTCTCAATTTCCCTATACACTGTAGTCAAAATAATATTACAATTCCCATCATTAATGCCAAGGTAAATTTGCTGACCACTTTGAACGTGATGAAGTTTAGCCCATGATATTCATTGCTTATTTAATAGCGTCTTTGGATAATCATCTCTTACTTATATATACACTGAAATGCTAAATGTAGTCTGCTGTCACCTTAGGTCAACATTATAACTGTAACTCTATTTACTCAATTTCTAACTGTCATACTACAACATGTGATGTTAGCTTTAGGACTAGTAGACTAGGACTTTGTAAGAATCTGATACATATACAAATAGAGGCTATTCGAGCATTTGGGAACCTTTCAAGGGTTTAAGAAAACATTTTTCTGGAAGCTCATGCTTTCTTCTCCTTTTGCTTGAATGTTTTGTACATTACTTCTTTTTATATTATTTACATACTATATATGGCTATGTGTGGCTGATATATTAGTTATGGTAATAGATCTTCTTTACTAAAAGAATCATCAATGGGTATGAGTATACATGTTCGTTGAGGGATCTAAGTTTACCTTCAATATTTATAAGAACAGTTATACTCTGTAGAGATTCTTCAAAGTATCTAATCGTTTGAATATTGCTCTTGAGTTTCCTGCTATGTGAAAAGAGAATATTCATAGGAATGCTTTATCTAAGGCTTACAGAGTCTCACTCTGGCATTGATCCCTTCACTAGTACTATCAAAATTCTCTTATTCCTGAAATTCCTCCTAACAATAGTCATCAATGTTTCTTTCCTTTATTAGTACCATAACCTTTGATACAATTTCATAATTTTAGCTCACCAGAATTATAAGGATAGGCACAATTATATTATAAGCCACACTAGTATATATTTTAGAATGATTAAATAGTTTGTTTTATTTTGTAATTTACTGTAGAGATGTGCCCATTTATTGTTTTCACTATGGCAAGTGTGATTAACACGATGGCAGTTGACTGATGGAGAACTTTTGGTCATTATTTAGTATTTGGTTTGTTATCCATAGATGCAAGTTGCTCTTGTGACACCTTTTGGTCAATCCTATAAAGATATTTGACTGCTAGCTCTAGATGCTACCCATGGCAGACACTTATTAGATTTTCAATTGATGCTTTGAAGTCAGGGTGTTGCAGATAACATTCAGAATATTTAGTGCAGATTATGAAAGTTGGGTTGATATAGAATATTTGTAGGCACGTGCCTACTAATTTTTAAACTTCTCAAGATCTAGCAACTAATTTTGTGTTCATTCTACAAGGTCCATTTACTACATGATCAATGGATGTCAAGATGGAGGTAGGTCACAAACTGGGATATTTCTATTTATGTTTTAATTAAGTTCTTTCCTACACTAGTTACAAGGTTACAAAATGATATGAAGTAATGGTAATTGCAGTCGTGTTATTTACAAGATGATACAAATTTACATGATATATGCAACTAAGAAATAGGAAGAACTTATCTTAACACACTACAATATTTGTCTACTTTTTACAATCATTTATATTTAGGATTAAATTTGTACATCAAGATTTTTTTATACACTTTTAGAATTCTTAAAATATAGTCATACATGTGTATTTTCTTGAGATAGCCGAACAATTCATTGATGACTTTGTATCCAAGATTAGTCTATATTACTATTGCAATTGATTTTGTTTTCTATATCTCTCTATCACTCACTCTCACCCCATACCATCACCCTACTCTTCCACTCATTCATTCTCCCCTGAATTATTAAAACATTCAGATCCCAACCTTGTATCAATGCAAACAGTGATCCAATAAACTTCAGCTTGTACTACATAAATCCCACATGCACTTATTTGACACTAATGAAAAATGGTGACAATACTTATCATGAATTATTTGTGTTTTTGTAGCTTGGTGAGAAGGAATTAGTTGTCATAAACAAGGTTGATTGGGCACATGAGCGCAGAGCATACTCATCAAGCTACATATGTTGCCATATTGGATGTTAAATCCTCTGCTAACAATGTTTTCCTTGCACTGAATGGTTGCCAACTATGGTTCCTTATATCCAACTAGTGTTGACCCTTGTGAACAATCATCATGCATTAGGTTACAGAACCACCATTACAAATGGATAGATTAGGATCTAAGAAACACAAGGGAGAAGTGCATTGAAGTTTTAGTTCAAACTTCAAGCCATAGTTTCTAGGGATATATGACAACAATGACTCACATATGCATATATATTTTATGTCATGTAATTTTCATAGGGGCACAACCGGTACATATTGGATTGGGTATAGAAGTACACACCTGAAATTCTGCACCATACCCTTAAAATGAGCATGACTATGGGGGTTGGTGTAGAACAATTGAAGTCTATTTCACCACTTTCTTAAGCTAAACAGGGAAATTAGGCTCTATAAAGAAAGTTATACCACTGCATGATTGGATTTGCATGTAGTTTACCTATTCATGTGTATCATATTTTCTAGTCTATGTGCCTCAAATATCAACAGTGGAAAAGACCACAGTCATGTGCCCATGTGGGTATTCATTTCCACAATTATTCTCACTATAGAAATGTTAGTCATTGGTCAAGCACTATTCATTCAAACTACATGAAATACAAGAAGAACAAATAAAAGTATAAGATTGATGTTGACTCTCACACCCTTTGATGAATTGGGGCTCAGTTAACATTATCCACTGCGACAGAATCTACTTGTTCAAGTAACTAATGAAAATATCAATATGCCCCTATTGAGTTGAGAATGATCTCTAAACATATGAGATATACAATCTGAGTAATTATTACTCAGTAATTTCTCATATGCATCATAATATGTTTTCATCATTCATATAGGATTCATACTTTGCTGGATGTTTTATATCTAGCTGAAAAAAAGTTTGACTTCATAGCTAGAGTCATATGCTCGCAACCATGCTTATTTTAGCTCAATGATCATCATCAGTGACATGTGGACTGCTGAATCACTCAGGGCTCTTGGGATTGGACCAAACTGATATGTTGATTAGAAGTAATGGTCTGGAACTGATTGTAAGCTTTGTTTACAAGATTAGTGATAGCATAGACACTCCTTTATGAATGATGGCAAGATTACAGAGTTGGACGGTGATGCACAAAGGTAGGGTGACAAACATAGGGTGGAAACATGTAATGGAGGGAAGGGATATGTAGATTTAAACTTCTCAGTGGCTTTCACTCCATATAATCCTCATCGGGATATTCATATGTTCATATACAACCACTAATAAACAATTTCTCTTCACTGTTTTTCAATTTACTACATTAATAGTGCCATGCATTGACTAATCACAGCCTCAAGGCAGAGCCTCAACAAAGATGACAACAGCTTGGGGGTAGGGCACCACCCTGGTAGTAGTAGTGGTTAATGCTCACTTGAACATGAAGCCATTTGTGATTGATCTGTAGATAATAAAATTTTAATGAATGTTAGTGCATCCCTTTCCATACACACATTTGTGAAACCTTTTTTTCATGTCCCAATTCCTCTTTAACACTCTAGGAAGGAGATACAATCAACACTTCGTATGGGGTACTGGTCCATGCTGGCTATAATACTCGTTATGGTCATTATTACTATTATGTTTGCACCTCCAACGATATGCGATATTGTTTGAATCACAATCAAGTATGAAGTTCTTGAAACATTAAGTTTCTTCATGATCTTTTCAAGCTATTATATTGTCTATATCATAGGCGCAAACATGGTTTGCATTGGTCTTTTTTAAGCAGTACTATCTGAAGCACACAAATTCTAAAGTTATTTTCCATATTGGATTGTAAATCTAGTGTTTAGTATAGTTTTAGCATGTCCTCATATTGTGAGTTTGACATTATGTATGTCTTAATATTGGTTTCCTATAACTTATGCTCCATGATTAATTGGCTACCTCAGAAGTTATTCACATCTTTATGTTGCATGGTAGAAAGGAATGTTTAATGTTTTGATTACTTGAAAGTGATCTCTTGGGACTTTTGACAACCCAATTCCATGCCATTTCAGATGTCAAAATGATGAATAGATTACTGATTTCTGTAGACATTTGATCATGATTAATCATTTATTTTCAGGTAAGTATATCCATTCTCATGTAGATAGTATATCATTGTGGTGGAGAGTAAATTTTTACATATAGAGATGTCAATGGGCCTGGACAATCATCATTATTCAAGTATATCCATTCTTCCTAGACAATCCCTATTTCCACGCTACATCGATTTTCAACAAGGTGATGCAGCAGTCGATAGAGTTACTTATGATATGTAAGAAGATTAGTCGCAACAAACAAGTTGTCCAGTCAATACATGATTTGCCTTGGGGATTAAATGATATCAAGTTCTGAGATTTAGTTACTGGTTACCAATTAGATGTCAACTTATAAATGATCCTGGCTAACACTTATCAAGATATTACAACATGACGGTAAGCACTACAATTTAAGCCATTTGGCATCTTGGATATATCAAACCTATGGGAATATACACCCTGTAGTTATATAAATTATATGTTAGATGAAGATGCCTTAAAATACTACTACAAAATTATAGTAATTTGCAAGAGTATAAAGCAGTGATTCTTTTTTAGTATATGGTGTTAAAGTTTCACAACTGAGAAAAAATACCTACCAGTTTACGTAAGGTATATTGATGACAATGGGTACTGATGAACTCAAAGTGATTTTTTAATTAATGTGATAACCAAAGGTATCACTGCTTGCTCAGTGTAAGTTTCATTAATGAGGCAACTCTAGTCAGCAAGGAATTCAAATCCTAACTGATAATTTGAATGTGTTGTACTGGCTGATTGTATTTATGTGTGTAAGCCCTTTCATTTTTCTGATTTATCAGCAAAAGCCCAACTTCATTACCCTATTATGAACTAATAGCTTTTTCGGTGATGTTGTTGTTGTGATGTTGGAGTACCAGCTTGATACCCTTATAATAGTGTCCCTAAATGGTGTCTGCGCTACTTCAAAAATAGTAATCATGGCTCCTTCCGTTGTGTACAAGCTGTTCAAGTTCGCATATAGGTCAAGATACACACTGCATTCACATGCCTCGTTAGTCATTATAAAAAATGCATGCAACATTGGTAAAGAGGAGACCAAACCATCTTTTGAGCCTTATAAAAGGTTATAAGAGAAAACTCCCACCCTTGTGTCTAGCACTTGTGCTGTTAGTTTCTTCTTTTCATCTTGTGGTGCATATACGCCTAATTTTCACTATTTGATTATTTTACAAGTGAATGAAGTTGCTTTTACCTGGGTGCTTCCTGATTTACTTTCTTTTCTCAATGGTGCTTGATAGAATAACGACAAAGTTCAAGTCATACTTTTATATGTTGTTCTATAATATATGCAGCCATGCTATGTAGAATTCTACCTATGCTCACTGCACGATGTTGAGAAAATGGAGACTTAAAAGTTTTGGCTCCTCTGGGAGTTTAACCATATCAAAAATGGTTTAAAAACATGTTAAAATTCAAATACAATGCTTAGTTTCTCATGACATTGTTTTTGGAAATTTTTGATGTTTGTTTCATGGATTAATGCTAGCATAACACTATACCATCAACTAAGAACATATTATTTGAAGTCTTGAATAGGTTCATCATTGAAGGAAGGTTTTTCAAAGTTCAGTTGTTGACTCTTGGGAAGGCAGTCATAGTGTGGAGGATTAGTAAGTGATCTCGTTAATAGGTATATGTTGAAAAGTCAGAAGTTGCATGTGTCTGCTTACACGTTTTGTATTTGATTTCTTCTCTTCACATTGTGGTTTAACAATTTGGTACATCTGACAGTACATATTGGGGGCCGCACAAGTGAATGAAGTTTCCTTTACTTCTCGTCTCTTCAAGGTACTAATTCTGTCATCTTATTCATAGCAACCTTCATTTATTCCATGTATGAATGCTTATATATCTTTATTAAACTATTTGGATGATCTTTACCTTGTGACATATATGAATATTAACTTCATCTCACTAGATGTCCATATCTCCCTATTATACTGTTATACATAAAATTATTTTTGAAGTGCTTGTAGCTACTCACGTCCTGGAGCTGTATACTATTTGTGATTAATCTTGTGGTTCATTTCTTTTTGAAGCATGACGATGCAACTCCATTTGAAGCCCAAGCCTGCCCAGTCACAGCTGCAGCAACAACCACAGGAACAACAATGTATCATGATATGTTGCAATTTGATATGGCTCTTTGCTGCTATGAGAAGGCTGCATTGCATAGACCTATGTATATATTTGAACAACCACTGTCAGCAGCTGCAAACATAGTGACTAACTTCATAGGGACGATATTCCTTCTATCTCTGCTTGGAGGGTTCCTTTCAGATTCTTATCTTGGGTGCTTTTGGACGATGCTGGCCGAACAAACAAGAGCTTGAAAAAAAGAAGAAGACAATAAGGATGTTAAAACTGGCCGAGAAAGACACAACTCTTTCACAAAGATGTTAGTAGACCACTGAATCATTGATATATGTATATACTTTTCTTTGTACACATTGTGTAATAGGGGCAAGGTATACGTCCTCCCCATGTGCATTCGACGCTTCATTATAAATTAAAGTAAGATTGTTGGCATAATGAGCATCACTTGTTCTAAATATTACAATTTTGTTACTAAAAGAACTTGTGTACTAACAAATTACACTATATATATATGAATATATAGTCGAACTAAGCTTATATGTATGTGTACTAAATGGCACTACATATGTATCTAGATGCATAATCAACTACATATATATGTATATAGTAACTGATGCCTTTCCCTGCACATTAAATACATATAAAATGTATTAACTTCATGTTTTTGCTACATACTGACTATATATGCAATTGTAGTCATACATTTAGCTATACTTATACTTATATTTAAATATGTAAGGATAATATCTAGCTACGCTTCCGGATACATATGAATTTGTAGCGAATGGACTATCTAACTACATATTTGAAAAATATAGTTAAAGGCTTTAGCTATACGAGCATATACTACAATTTGTATGTGTAAAGAAATATGTAGTTAAAGCCTCTAGCTACAAAATATGGGGTTTTTGCTACAATTTTTTTTTATAGTGAAAGACCATTTTTTTGTAGTGAACCCATCACTAAAGAACTCCAAAGTTAAGCGTGCTCGGCTTGGAGTAGTACTAGGATGGGTGACCAGTCAGGAAGTTGATCTTGGCTTGCGCGTCATTGTGGACAAAGTGCACAGTTAAGGCTAGTGGTGGTTTGTGGGGATAGTCATCATTCCTAAAACTCTACTAGAGCCTTGGGCAGTGGGCCCGAGTGTTATAGTCTCACATCGTGGGTTTACCACATATTTTTAGGTGTTTGCCAAAGACGTGGTTAGGATCGTGTTGTTGAGGAAGAACAAGTTAGAGATCAGTAGAAATAGGAGGTTGGATAGTTGTTAGTGTTGTTGTTAGTAGTAGAGTCCTTGTGTTGTCCATGTATTCTCATGTCCAGGAGGAATGTGTCTTGTAGATGATGTATATTGACACGTAACTTTTGGCAGTATGCCTATGTTTGTATAGATGGCATGTAACAAGATCTCTTTTGTATACCAGTTTGGCTGATGCCACTAGACATATGCACATACTTTATATGGTATGTGATATGATGAAAGTTGTTGCACGTTGTTGTAATATGATTCCGCACATGATAGCAATATGAGATTGGTTTTAATTTACCTGCATATCTTGATAATGTTATGGTTTAGCTGTTGATTGTGTATTTTATTTTGAGTAATCTCATTCATGTGTCATTAGGCGTCACAAGTTTGGTTGGCATCAAATCTCTAGGTTCGCTGAGTCTACAAGGACATAGGAGTAGGGTTGTGTCTATTCTTGTGTCATCCAACATATCTTATCATAGCTTATGTTTATGCAAATATGTTTGGAGAGCTTAAAGAATATGTCGAGAGTAGCTTTTCCATGCCGAGGTGGCACGAGGAGGCAGGAAAAGGAAGATACATTGTCAGATATGGGGTTGGTGCAGCCCGCAGTGCCTCAGTTTGACCCAACAATCATGGCCAATCCCACTTTCCAATCCATGTTTGGACCATTGATGTCCATGATTTCACATATGGAGAATAGAGCACATGTACCTCAAGCAAGGGCATTCGTCCCTAACATCGAAACTTGGGGTTCTGGGAAGATGTTTGAATAGTTGAGACAAGTTGGGGTGATCAACTATGTGGGTACGACAGACAGTGCATATGTGAATATGTGGCTGATGGAGCTTGAGAAGGCTTTCTAGATCCTCAATATCCTGAAAAAGGATAAGGTGAAGCATGCAATGTACCTACTAAAGGACATTGATGGCCATTGGTGGGCCATTAAGGAGGAGAAGAGACATGGAGTGGTGATCAGTTGGAAGGAGTTTTGGTGGGAGTTTGTGAGCCGATACTTCCTGGAGACATATCTTTATGAGAAGATATCACAGTTTGATAAGATTCAGTAGGGATCGATGACAATCAATGAATATGAGGCCATGTTCATGGGGTTGTTGAGGTTCTGTCCTCACATGGTGGTGATAGATAAGGAATGGATCTGACAGTTTGAGAAGGGTCTGAGCACGGAGTTGACAATGATAATGTCTGCTTTGGAGAATAAGGATAAGTTTTCCACCTTTATGGAGTCGGTGAGAAGGATAGAGTGATCTATTATCAAGAAGTGTGAAGCCAATGCTAAGAAGAGGCCTGCTCAATTTTAGGGACAATCGGAGGCTTTAAGAAGTCAAGGTTTTTGTCTTGAAAATAACAATAGAGGTCAACTTTTATTGAGCCAAGATCACACATGTTATCATAGTGGTCCTGATAACCTCCCATTTTGTGATGTTATCTTACTAGTTTTTCTTAGTTTTCCATACTCTTTCTTAGATATATTAGATAGAATACTTAAATTTCCGCTTTATTGTGAATATACCAATAGACTGATATTTTCTCTTTTCTTTTTACAGAAAAACCCAAAAAAATTGCAAAAGTTCCAAACCGGTCCCAAGACCGTGAAGGCCCTAGCGGTCCCAAGACTGTGAAGGCCCTTGCGATCACAAGAACGAGTGAAGGTCCATGTGGTCCCAAGACCGCGAGGACTCTAATGGTCCCAAGATCGAGCAAGGTCCTAGTGGTTCCAAGACCGCGAGGACTCTAACAGTCCCAAGACCAAGTGAAGATTTATTGATTCCAAGAATGCATGAAAGCTACCGGTCTCAAGACCGTGAGGATCCAAACGGTCTCCAGACCGTGAGGATACAAACAGTCTCCAAACCGTGAAGATCCAAATAACTCAAGACTGTTCAATACCCCCCTTGGAGCCTATAAATAGGACCCAAGGGGTCCTCATCAAGGCATCAAAATTCTTAGATGCCCAAAGGCTGCCTCATTTGTTCCAGAGCTGTTTCATGCTCCATCCTTCACCCCAAGGATGCCAGTCTAAGATCCACACTCCATCCACAAGCTTACTCTCTCTCTCATTGACATTGAAGGGGGGGAAGTTAAGGATTCATCACCAAAGAAACCACGTAGTGTGAAGATAGTTGGTCTCTACTCCATGGGGTCAACCTTCCTCTCTCCTATGTGGATATGATGTTTTCCTTCTTTTCTCCTATCTCCTTCTTTGTTCTTGCCATGAGCGAGTAGTTCCATACACTAGGGTGTGGGGAGTAGCCCTGCTACCCATGTTTTCATTTCATGTATTGTAATTCATGAGTTTGCAATAAAGGAATACTATCTTTTCAGTTCAACATCAATCGTTTAAAGAATGCTAGTTGCTTGATCACCAATTTGTGTTTTCCATTATCTACTAGTATGAATTGTCTATGTTTGTGCTTTTAGATTCGAATATCGATTGCATGTTGGTTCTTGATGTATGTAGTCACCATATATCTGTTTCGGTATCTAGGAGCATTTTTCAAGGAGTGGAGTATACTCACCTCCATTGTTGTACTTTCATACTATGAAATGGAATCAGTTGACGTATGAAAGTACAACTTTGATGGGTCGAGGAACACACTTTGCGAAGGGGGTGATGCAAAGTTAGTGACCATTCGTTCGGGGATGGCTGGCATTGCAATGCTCTCACATTTCTCATAGTTAGTTATCCGAAAGGAAGCTAAGTCTACAAAGATACTAACTGTTTAGACTCTTATTGCAAGCCATGTTATTGTGATGTATGTTAGGATCCATGCATAGTGGTGGTGAAACTCGATCACATCCTAGTGGTTTCCAAATATTGTTTACAACCTTAAGTTTACTTTCCTACCATTTACATTACTTTGCATTTTAGATTAATCATTCAATCAACTCTTCAATCTAAATACCAACTCTTAAGTGGATAAGTAGAATTATAATGTTTTTCATCTTGTTAGTCCTTAACAAGATAGTTGTCTCGTGGATTCAACCCTCAACTATACTACGATAAGACTTCCACATACCTTAGCGTACATGGGTGGAGATCTTATTATAGCACACACAAGGCTAAACTTAGAGACGTACTATCTCTAGGATTTTTTGTGGTGCACGCAACTCCACGCAAGTGGAGGATCCATCAAAAATTGGCACTGTTGCCGGGGACAACATAACATTTTAATTCCATTTGTCAACTTTCTGGTTGATTAGGACTTTACACTTTACCTTGATAACTACTTCATATCTTTTTGATTTCATCATTTCTCCACATCGTCTAAAGTGTGATTTTTCTTCTGCTCAGGTAGAAAATGTGTATGCAACCTTTGCATAACATCAGATTCTCCCCTGAACCAGAGTACGACTCTGAGATAGAATGAAGCTTCCACTAACACATCAGACTCAACCGCCAACAAGCCAGACAGATTGATGAAGAACAACACCAAGTTGCCTTGGTAATGGAAAGAGTCAATGCAGCTTTAGCAGCTCAGAGAGCACAACTCATCGCTAATACACGTGCTCAAGTCCAAGCTGAAGTTCGAGATGAAGAGCAGGCCTGCATCCAAGCTGAAAATGAAGCAGCCGCAACAACTACTCAGTTAGTGATGAGGAACAAGCAACTTCAGGATTACGCTGTTCCTAAGAACTATGAGGATAATCACCCAGTTCAGCCACCGCACAATTACGCCCCCAACTTCGAGATTCAAACACAATGGATCCAAATCATGCAAGGCATCTCGTTCTCTAGAAACACTGGAGATGATTGCATGGACCATTTGAAGCGATTCAAGGCACTCTGTCGATTGGTACCGCAAGCCAGAGCTACATTCGATGCAATCATGCTACAACATTTTCACTTCACTCTGTTAGGAAAGGCACTAAGCTGGTATAGCTCGTTAGATGGAGAGCCAATCACCACCTGGGTTCCCTTGGAAGAAAAATTTCTAGAGAAGTTCTTCCCTCCTTCGTTGACTTACGAGATTAGGCGACACATTAACCATTTTTCCCAACTTCCTGGAGAGTCACTAGTAGAATCATGGGAAAGATTTAAGGAACTCCTGAGGAAATGCCCACATCACAGAATCTCACAAAATCAACTCATAGAAACATTCTATAGAGGGGTAAGTGATGACATTAAGAAGTTCTTGGATTCCTCATCTGGGGGGAATTTCATGAGAAAGAATTATGAGGATGCCTGGAAGATTGTTACACTCAGAGCCAAGAACCAATCTAATTGGGGAAGACCATCTACCGGGGGAGTCCTAAAAGTCTATAAAGCTGAAGAATCAGTAGAAATGAAAGCCATTACTGAAGCTCTGAAAACCATAGCTCATAAGCAACTAGTCCTTGAAAAACATCATTTGGAGAATATGACAGGAAGAAGAATTCCCAAGTTCAACAAGTCAAAGCAGCTATTGAGACTTGCGAAGCTTGTCATGCATCCGATCAGCCCACATTATCATGTGGCCTCCTATACAATGTGATGATGGATCTACATACACCTCAACCACAATTTGAACCAATTATTGAACATCCCGAGGATCAGCTACCAGAACAGGTTAATTCTATCCACTCCATACTAGGTCAAGCATACTATAATCCAGATCAACCAAGAAACCACCCCAGATTTCAGTATGGGAATCCTCCAAGAACTGCCAACCCGCAACACCAAACACAGGGTGGGTCTTCTAATAGACAACCACCTGGATTCCAGAGCAATTATAACTGAAACCAAGGAAATTATAGAGGTTGGTTTCAAAGATTTGTCTACTCGATAAATTATTCTACATACTATCAATACACTCACCCACTGTTGCACCCAAAATTGCAACAAACTCAGCTACAACAACCACAAATTCAACAACCTCAGTTACCAGCAGCAACCTCAGGGACAATAACAAATTACACAGTATCAACAAAAGAATGCTCCACCTCTGCCAATAGATGAGTTATCTATGATAAGGCAAATGTTGCAATCTCATCAGACCATGCTTTCCAACCAGCAAGCTCAACAAAAAGCTATAGAAACCCAATTGGGTGCAGCTCAGTTAAAACCTCTAGTAGGTACTTCACTGGTCAGTCGGAAATAAATCTGAGACATGATCAACACAGACCAGAACAATTGAATGCATTCACCACAAGGTATGGTCATGTTCTTACTGAAGCTACTAAAGTTATTCAGGAAGATGAAGATACTACTGAAATCATCCCAATTGTAAGCACAAATCAAGAAACTAACAAATCAGTAGAGGCTGAGAAGGAGAAGGAAAAGGAACTAGTTTCTAAAGAACCAGAAGTCCCATCATACAAGCCCAGAATACCCTATCTAGGCAGATTGAGAGGGACTAAATTGGACACTAGATTCCTAAAGTTTAAGGAAGCAATGAAGAAACTATATGTTGATATCCCGTTCCTTGACACTCTCTCCAAAATCCCAGCATGGTCCAAATATTTGAAGACTTTGCTATCAAAAAAATACATGACCGAAGAACACAAGACCGTCAAACTAGCCCAGACTACTTCTGATATCATTCTCAACAAAATGCCAAAAAAACAGAAGGACCCTGGCTCTTTTGGCATCCAATGTTCTATCGGAAACACTTCTTGCAAGAAAGGATTAGCTGATTTGGGGGCAACATATCTTTTATGCCATTTTCTATGTATAAACAAATGGGGTTCACCGATTTGCTACCCACAACAATGACAATCTAGTTGGATGATTCCACCATCACTGCACCTTTGGGAATAATTGAAGATATCCCAGCAAGGGTAGGAAGGGATTCCTATGTCCCTTGTGATTTTGTTATTATGGACATACAAGAAGATCTGAGATATCCAATAATATTCGGAAGACCCTTCCTTGCTACAATAGAGCACTAATTGATGTCGAAGTTGGCACAATTACCTTAAGGATGGGGAAGGAAACTGTTCAATTCAGAGTCTTTGACAGCCTAAAAAGTCCTAGCATTTATGAAGAAGTTTTTCTTCTTGAGGCAATTGATAAAATGTCCCAGCTGAGGCAAGAAATTCCCGAACCATCTGATGCTCTGGAGATTGCCTTAATGAATCCAGAAGCCCAATTTTCAACCAATGAACTAGTTCAACAATGCCTGAAATATCTAGAACAAGCCAAAGAAGTTCCAGAAGCTACCTTTGAGGAGTTGAAATCTGTCACCACTCTGAAAACTACTGAAGTGCTCAAGGCACCTGAAATAAAAGTCCTACCAGCTGGACTCAAACATGTCTTTTTAGATGAAGAAAAACTGTGTTCGATTATTATCAGTTCCATTTTGATAGATGATTAGGAAGAAAGACTCCTTGTTGAATTAAGTAAGCACAAGAAAGCCATTAAATATAAGATGATCGACCTAACTGGGATAAATCCATCTTTGTGCATGCATAGATTACCTATGGTAGAAGAGTTTAAACCATCACGGGAGCACCAGAGGAAGTTAAACCCGAATCTCAAAGAGGTAGTTCACCTCGAGGTTCTAAAACTTCTAAAAGCTGGTATTATCTATCCAATTTATGACTCCCAATGGGTAAGTCCGGTTCAAGTGGTTCCTAAAAAGTGGGGAACCACTGTTGTTTTGAATGATAAAAATGAACTGGTACCAACCCAGACTATTACCAGGAGGAGGATGTGTTTCGACTATAGAAAGTTGAATAAGGCAACAAGGAAAGATCACTTTCCTCTACCTTTTCTTGATGAAGTTCTTGAACGTCTAGCCCACCATAAATTCTTTTGTTATCTTGATGGCTACTCAGGGTTTTATCAAATTCCGATACACCCTGAAGATCAAGAAAAGACAACTTTTACCTACCCTTTCAGAACTTACACCTTCAGGAGGATGCCTTTTGGTCTATATGTAATGCACCCACAACATTCCAGAGGTGTATGTCCACCATATTTGCAGGTTTAACTGAATCCATCATGGAAGTATTCATGGATGACTTTTCAGTCTATGGAGATTCTTTCGATAACTGTCTTCTTAACCTCATTAAAGTACTAAAAAGATGCGAGGAAACAAATCTAATCCTTAATTGGGAAAAATGTCACTTTATGGTGACAGAAGCTGTTGTCCTCGGGCATCGGGTGAGTGAACGAGGGATTGAAGTGGACAAGGCAAAAAATGATTTCATTTCAAATTTGTCACCACCAAAAGTCATCAGAGGAGTATGAGCCTTCTTGGGCCATGCTAGATTTTACTGAAGATTCATCAAAGACTTTTCAAAAATAGCAAAGCCCATGACTCACCTATTAACTAAGGATGTGGACTTCAATTTTGATCAAGATTGTTTACACAGCTTCACGACTCTAAAGAACACTTTAGTCTCTGCACCTATACTAAGAGCCCCTGATTGGTCACAACCCTTTGAGATAATGTGTGATGACAGTGACTATGCTATCGGAGCAGTATTAGGGCAGAGAATAGATAAGAAACCTTATGTGATATATTACGCATCAAAGATGCTCAATGAAGCCCAAAAGAACTATACAACTACAGAATAAGAGTTCTTGGTGGTCATTTATGCATTTGAGAAATTTTGTTCTTATCTAATCGGATCAAAGGTCATAGTTTATACAGATCACTCAGCAATAAAATATATGATTAAGAAACAAGACGTTAAACCCAGACTTATTCGCTGAGTATTGATGCTTCAAGAGTTTGACTTGGAAATAAAGGATAAAAGTGGGGTAGAGAATGTTTTTGCCGATCATTTGAGTCATATCGAGGCTCAAGATGATGATAATATACCTATCCGAGACTCTCTACCCGATGACTAACACATGAAAGTCACCACCAGATTTCCTTGGTACGCCAATATATTAAACTATCTAGCTACAGGAATTGCCCATCCTTCTGCTTCCTACCACGATAGAAAGAAATTTCTTCATGATGTCAAGCAGTACTTTTGGGATGAACCATAGCTTTTCTGCTTATGCGCAGATGGATTATTTTGTCATTGCCTTCCTGAAGAAGAAATTATCCCAGTCTTGGAACACTATCATTCTGGCCCTACTGGGGGGGCATATGAGTTCAAAGAAGACCGCTCTTAAAGTTTTACGATCAGGTTTCTTCTAGCTGACAATAGCAAAGGATGCCCACGAATTCGTACAATCTTGCAATAAATGTTAGCTATCTGGAGGGATATCCAAACAAAATGAAATGCCACTCACTCTGTGGTAGGAGATTGAACTTTTTGACGTATGGGGAGTGGACTATATGGGTCCACTTCCCCCATCATATGGATTCTCCTATATACTGGTTGTTGTGGATTATGTAGTTAAATGGGTAGAAGTTATACCCACTGTATCTTGTGACTCTAAGCCAGTTATTAATATATTCAAAGACATTATCTTTCCTAGATTCAGAGTTCCTAGGACAGTCATATCCGACAGAGGATCACATTTCTTGGAATGAAGTTTCGAAACCCTCCTAAGAAAATACGGAGTAAAACACAAGGTCACCACACCTTATCATCCGCAGACAAGCGGCCAAGTTGAAGTCTCAAACAGACAGCTGAATGCTATTTTAGAAAAGACTGTCAACAGAAATCGCACAGACTGGTCCACAAAACTTCTTGATGCTCTCTGGGCATATCGTACTGGTTACAAAACACCAATAGGAACAACTCTATTTTGTTTGGTGTATGGAAATCCGTGCCATCTTCCAGTTGAATTAGAACACAAAGCATGGTGGGCTATCAAACAATTGAATTTTGATTTCAAAAGTCTTGAAACCATTTGGTCCTCAAGGTCTTGAAACCGTTTGGACCCAAATAGTCTTGAAACTGCTTGGTCCTCACGATCTTGAAACCATTTGGTCCTCTCAGTCTTGAAACCATTTGGACCCAAACGGTCTCGAAACCATTTATCCTAAAGGGAATTTGTATATTCTCCCTCCTTTTTTTATAAATACTTCTCGACCCCCTCCCTTTTCATTTCTTTGACTCCCGAATCTTCCCTCGCACGAACCTTGTTCCATTCTTTCTTTGCTCCCACGTGACCAAAGCTCAACCACTGCTCCGTTCTCGCTCTTACTTACGGTGTCGCTGCTGCCGTTCCCGTTCATGCTCGCGACAACTACCCCATCCGCCTCTCAGCCACTCGCTCCACACCAACCATCACCACACTCATCGCAATAAGGTAGATGGTGCTCACGACCATCACTGTCACCACAACACATCTTCCTTGCTTTTCACCATCGCCGCTATCGTTGTTACTACTGCTGCTATCACCACCGCCGATTCCATCATTGTTGTCACCATTTTCTCTGCCATTAATACGCTCGTTGACGTCGTCGCTTCACCTTCCTAGCAGTTTTGACAGTGAGATGATTCTCGCGGTCTTGCAAACTGTTTGGACCCAAATGGTCTTGAAACTGTTTGGACCCAAAAGGTCTTCAAACTGCATGGACCCTCGCGGTCTTGAAACCTCATGGACCCAAATGGTTTTGATCTTTGTGGTTTCACTCTTAACAGTTTTGATCTTCGCGGTTTCATTCTAAACAGTTTTGATCTTCAGAGTTTCATTCTTAACGGTTTTGATCTTCGGGGTTTCACTCTTAATAGTTTTTGATCTTTGCGGTTTCACTCTTAACGATTTTGATCTTTGTGGTTTCATTCTTAACGGTTTTGATCTTTGCAGTTTCATTCTTAATGGTTTTAATCTTTGAGGTTTAATTCTTACCGGTTTTGATCTTCGCAGTTTCACTCTTCCCGGTCTTTGCAACACATGAATCCTTCACGATCTTGAAACTATGTGACCTTTTCATGGTCTTAAGATCATGAAAGACTTTCACCATTTTGCAATCTTTTCGACATTCATACAATAATTCCATTAGCACTAAAATTTCAATTTTTTCTAATATATATGATTTCTTCATTAAAATTACAGGATGGCCTCACCTGCAAAAGAAGTTGTTGAAGCCCACCTCTGGACCAGGGAGCAGTTGTTGGAGCACTGGAATAAGCTCCAACATATCATTGACCTCTGTGAAAATACTAGCAAAACTCCATTTGACTTACGCAAGGTCATCAATGACCTCAAACGCATCAACAAATGCCTATCAAAAGACCCAGTTGAGGACATCGAAGATCCTTCCTCAACCGATGAAGGCTCAGATTACACACCAAATTCTAATGAGGAATCCCCAACCACCAAGAAAAAGGACAAAAGGAAGGCCCAAGAGGCTGTAAAGGGACCACCAACCAAGAGAAGGGCAAGGAAACAAGTCCAACCCATGACATCCAGAGAACAAATCATAGCAGAATGCACTACTCCTCCCGCTACCACTGCAGCAGCAACACCAGCTGATTTGTATATTCAAAACCTATCGGTCGGTGACAAAATTGTACGGCCAACAAAGTATATATGCTCCAACATATTACAGAAGATGGGAATCTACAATAGAATTCTTGTCCTCCTTGACGAGGCAAACCTCTCCAAACTCTGCTTTGTCGTCGAGAAATCTTACTTTGAGCCCACATTGGAGTTCTTTATCTACCTTACCAAAGAACCAGTGGAAGCCAAAGACAAACAAAGGTATGGGGGTGACCGAAAACTCATCACCTCGCTTTTCGGGAAGTAGGTCATTTTGACTGAAAACCTGTTGAACACAATCTTCATTGACAACCCAGACCAGCTTAAGAAGGCTACGACAGTAGGTCTGGATCACCCACAATTCAACAACCACGCTTTCTGGAAATCACTAACAGGAATCCACACATACGATTCCAAGACCTGCAAGGCTTCCAACATCCACTCTGGCTTGGTGCAAACACTGCATAGAATTATAACATGCACTTATTCCCAAGATCAGAGAGTGGGAATGTTCTCATATCAGACCTTTTCTTACTATGGTGCATCCTAAAGGGGAAGTCGATCAATATTAGATGGCAATTGATACATAAACACACATCATATGCCCCCGGGAAGGAAATTTGCATGGGGGGTCACGTCACATCAATCCTGAAGTACCTCAAGATGGACGGAACACTTCACAAATGTACTTTGATAAAGGGTGATAACCTAACCAACGAGAAAATTCTAAAAAACACCTATATCATAAAGGAGAAGGACACCAAGCTCCATTATGTTTTCTGCCCCACTTTCAAAGAATCACGAATGATGTTACCACTTCCTAAGCTCGCATATTATGATAAAGACAAATACATGTTCATTGAAGAGGACATTGCTACCCTGCTAGCCTCCATAAAAGGGAAGGGGAAACAAGCACCAGAAGGGCAAATAGAACACATTGTCACTTCCCCCATGACGACATCCAAGAAAATTCTAGTAACATTGTCGTCCAAACTGCAAACACATAAGAAACAACAGTCTGGGATGCCCACATCTAAGATTAACCCAGAGGCAGAGCACCCCCACAGTGCAGAAAACATCGTGAATCCAACATCATACCCCTTCATCATGGATCTGGATGTCGGGCTCACCTCTACAACCACCCCCACCACCCCAGGGATAGAGGGGTCGAGACCTCTATCCTCCACCTCTCTCCCATCCTCCACCATTCCTATGTCCACCACCTCTCCACTCTACACCACTCTTCCACCATTTTCCACAATCATACCCACTACAATACCCTTCTCCACAACCACATCTTCACCCACATCTTCTGCCTCACTCATTTTCTCCACGGGTGAGCCACTTTTCACCCCAACGCCTAATGTCACCTTCACCTCCACCACCTTCCCCCCGACATTCTCAGTTACACCTATCATATCCAGGATGTCACCACCTTTCTCATCCACCACCACCCCAATACCACTGGTGACTCCTTCTACAGTCGCCACGCAATTCACGGGCATGTCAATTGTGTCTCTCTCGCAAGGCACCACCACCATTCCACATAGACTCCACCCATCCCACCCATCCACCATTAGGGTCCCTTTTTCACAAGTTGGAGAGGTATTCAGACGTCAATTTGATGCTATTCGAACCCTCCACACCGACCCTTATAACATTTTACAATCTATTTTTTCTTGTGTGCAGGGACTTGCTACACAGGTGTCCAAGCTCGATGAGCGGACTCACACCCTACTGGACCTCCTCACAAGCATTCAACAATGACAGGAAGCAATGGTCCAGCAAGTCAACCGCGTTGACGATCGCTTATAAATCCTACCAGAATTTATGCTTGGTATGAAGAGCCAGAAAGAAGCGTTGGTCCAGCAAGTCAACCGAGTCTCCAAGAAAACTCAACCTTTTCCTGAGACCCTTCGCGAGCTTTAGCAGTAGCAAGTTGCACTAAACACATGTATGGATCACTTGGAAAGAAGCCTCACACAACTCATCTGCGACCAGGAGGAGCATGGAAACAACACCTTAGACCAGCTACAAGCACAAGTGACTGATCTAACAACACGACTCCTCTCCACCGAAGCTAGATACACTGATCTCAAGGAAAGCCACGACACACTACTCAAAACCCATTGGTACATGCAAGTGGCACTTGAAGAACTACAAGCTACCCATCGGCGATGCAAGAAAGCATCGAATAAAAAGAACAAAGACAAGGTGGCAGATGGCGAGGATGATGAAGACGACGAAGATGCTGATGATGATTCTGACTCCTCGAATGACTCAAATGCTGACAACTCTCATTCAGACGATCATCCAGACGACCCAGACAATGCTGGAGAGGGCACTAGCCGAGGAGTAGATGATACAAAATGGGGAGACGGTGGAGACAACTAGAAAAATGGAAACAAAGACCATCGTGCCCCCAACACTAATGACAATGTAATAATGTCATATGGGGATCAATTCTTCAACTTTTTAGCTATGGTCTCTCTGGGGGACACTGCCAAAGATGTCACATTTGCTGAGTTTCAACAATGCATTATGGAAACCAGCACTAGCCCACGCACAACAACCATCACTTTCCCACACTCTGCCCCGGAGCAAGCTACACTCCTCCCCCCAGCGCAGGAGGATTCTGAGGACAGAGTGAGTCTCGACACCGACGATAGACTCAACTCTGACTCTAATAAGGATGAAGATCTACCATAATATTTTGACGAAAATGAACAGACTTCACTTCCTCCTCCAGATGACCTTCCCCCGCCGCCACCTCTACCCCACAAGATGCACGACTTGGACTTGGCGGCCATCTCTACATTAGATATTTAGGACATCTTCATCATGAACACTATTGTAGATGATGTCAAGGACGGGGGGACATCCTCTACAACAACACAAAGACAAAGTGCAAGTTGACACACAAAGATTTTCGTATTCTTCTATGACCTTAGTCGGCAGTAAAGATGGCAATTTTCTGTGTTCCACTTACCAACTCAATAGAGGAATTTCGGAGCCCGAAGAAATTGCAGCCAGTTTTCAACGCTTCACCCGCTTTAGCTTTATGCTTATTAAACAAGGACTTACAGGCAAAATCCATCTAGCGGCTGCAAATGGGTCTCGCGAGAAAGGCACGCTACATCACAATGACTTTTAAAGTCTCTGACCACTGGCTACTAATGATTGTTGACACTAAGGCCCATGATGCCAAGGTGTAAAATTTCTACGCTAGTGAGCTCAAGGTGGAACAAATAAACTTTTTATGGTTCAGAAGCTGGAGAAGCACGATGCATTCCTTTTCGGCTTCTCAAAGTCATATGGGTTTCCTGCCCATCTCTTGCACATGGCTGGAACCAGCCTTGGTTCCAAATCATTAACCCAGCAGTTCAAACACTAGAAGGTTTAGGAGACTGTGTTCTCTGCACAATTAGATTTATTGAAGCGCTCAATAGACATATCCCCTTTACCGAGCTATCCACAGAAGATATGCATTCCTTAAGGGGACGTTACGCCATGTAGCTTATCTGTGACAGAAAGTTCTTCAAGGACCCAACAATGGCGCATGACGACGTATCCCGTTACTTATTCTCTGCTATCTAACGTCCATAAAAGCAACCATTTAGACAAGTACTAAAGGAGTTGGAGCAACAACAACAACAGGACCGCCAAGGTCCCAAAAAAATGACAATGGGACCCCTACACTTTTGATTTGGTGGAAGATAAGGGGGACACAGATCTCTTAATAGGATCTACCATTAAAAGATCATCCAAAGATATTGTGCCTCTATCTAATATCCAACCCACTTTCCCAAACTTTGACCTTGCTGCATGCAAGAGTCTTTCCGATAATGAACTCAGACTCATCATGTCTCAGTTGTATGCAGAGAACGATGAGCTTGTTTTTCTTGAATGGAATATTCTCGTAATGGCAGATGCACTTCATGAAACTATACAAGCAAAAGGTTCACTATTCGTGAGTGTGATGGTTGCCTACCAATTTCTTCTAGCATGGGACTTGCCTATGGTTTACATGGCGTCAGCATACCTGAAGGATGACTTACTTGGCTCAAAGAACTTTGGAACCACCGAAGCCCTTATCTCATATCTTCAGCATACAACTCCTAAGTTCATCTTGTTTCCATTCCTTCACTCTGAGTATTGGATGCTGCTGGAAATAAACCTACATACCGGAACTACAGTCATCTACAATAGTTCTGATTGTCAGTTCAATCCAAACCAAAGAGAGTATGATGTTACAGCACGGACGCCCACGGAGGAAGTGGCGAAGGATTGTGTCGAACGACTGCACGATCTTCTCTGCAAACACACAAAGGCGTACAACAAAGATCATTTCAAGCATCCAGCCTTCTGTCACAAATGTCCCCAAAAAATTAGAGAATCAAATGACTGTGGTTTCCACGTCCTTTACTGGATGTATACCCTCACCGTGCTTGGCAAACGCGTTGAGGACACAAAGGATGTGTATTATCACACTTTAAGGGGAAAGTTTGCAGCAAATCTTCTCCGCTCCTTTGGAGAAAACAAGGGTTTAACAGAACCTTAACACCCATTCCCATGCACTTCTCAACCTATCACCTTGACACTCTGAGGACAGAGTGAGTGATAAGTTGGGGGGGAGTACACTAGGGAAGGGCCGAGGTATCATATTCTAATCTTCTTTTTCTACTCTTTCATTTACCTTTGTTCTTTTGCACAAATTATTCTTTTTTGACATTTAGATTTTCCGGTAATTTCTTTGATGAGAATAGCTTCTGTACATAAGACAACATTCATTTTGGAAAGGGAACACCCCTAGCTAAGTTAGAGACAAAGTAGTCCTCATAAGCACTTACATAAGTAGCATTTAGGCATGTAATGGTGAATTAATAAAACCACTTCCACACTTGATATTCATGCTTTTGCTTCAATTCTACATCAAACTCTCCACATGTCAAAACCGAGGCCAAAACAAGCCAAACGCTCTCAAGGTCGGAAGGGAACCAGGTGAAATCCAAATCAAGGAACCTCGCAAGTGGACCGCCAAGTACGAAACTGAAACAAGTGCATGTCTGGAAACTCTAAGAAACAGTTTTCTTCTTTTCAAAAAGAGGCTCGGAAGCCCAAACAAAATCCCTAAAATACCCAGTTCCTAAGCCGGTGAGCATACAAATAAAAGCTTGAGTGTTGAATAAAAAAATGAGAATTGTGCCATGCATAAGGACCTATATGAAGAGACAATAAAGGTATTTCCCCGCTAGTACATTCAGTTGCCCTCACAAAGGTAGATGTGTCGCACCTGGTAGTGAGAACCTAAGGTCTCTAAATATAAGAAAAAGCTGACAAAGGTCTTACCCGACCGGTACATTCAGCTGCCCTCACAAAGGAAGATGTGTCGCACCCGGTAGTGAGACCCTACAAGTTTATATAAACCCTCCCCCTTCAAAGGGGGAGTTGCACAGCAGCCTTCAGTCAACCCTCATACCTATCTTAGCTTCCGGTAGAGATTTCAAAGAAGTATAAAACTTCTTAGAGTCGAAGACATGCATAGAATACGATCAAGGAAAAGGTGGTCCCAAATGCGAGTTACCCGATACGGAAGAAACCTAAGGTCCACGCAACTTCTGATACTTGAAAGAGTCAGTGCAAGTAGAAGTCCCGATAAGATTTTGGGACATCTCTGGTATAGAACTGAAGTAAGAGTATGGAAATCTTCACTAAATAAAATCGCCTCGCCACTACATGCCTTATCTCTATCTAGCTTGAGGACAGGCTAGACTCTAAGTTAGGGGGGTGATAACCTCCCATTTTGTGATGTTATCTTACTAGTTTTTCTTAGTTTTCCATACTCTTTCTTAGATAAATTCGATATAATACTTAACTTTTCGCTTTGTTGTGAATATACCAATAGACTGATATTTTCCCTTTTCTTCTTACAGAAAAACCCATAAAAATTGCAAAAGTTCCTAACCGGTCCCAAGACCGTGAAGGCCCTAGCCGTCCCAAGACCATGAAGGCCCTAGCGGTCCCAATACCGTGAAGGCCCTTGTGATCACAAGACTGAGTGAAGGTCCATGCGGTCCCAAGACCACAAGGACTCTAACGGTCCTAAGACCGAGCAAGGTCCTAGCAGTTCTAAGACTGCGAGGACTCTAACGGTCCTAAGACCAAGTGAAGATTTATTGATTCCGAGAATGCGTGAAAGCTACCAGTCTCAAGACCGTGAGGACCCAAACGTCTCCAGACCATGAGGATCCAAACAGTCTCCAAACTGTGAAGATCCAAATAACTCAAGACCGTTCAAGACCCCCCTTGGAGCCTATAAATAGGACCTAAGGGGTCCTCATCAAGGCATCGAAATTCTTAGATGCCCAAAGGCCGCCTCATTTGTTCCATAACTGTTTCATCCTCCATCCTTCACCCCAAGGATGCCGGTCTAAGATCCACACTCCATCCACAAGCTTACTCTCTCTCTCATCGACATCAAAGGCGGGAAGTTAAGGATTCATCACCAAGGCAACCATGCCGTGTGAAGATAGTTGTTCTCTACTCCAAGGGGTCAACCTTCCTCTCTCCTATGTGGAGATGATGTTTTTCTTCTCTTCTCCTGTCTCCTTCTTTGTTCTTGCCATGAACGAGTAGTTCCATACACTAGGGTGTGGGGAGTAGCCCTGCTACCCATGTTTTCATTTCATGCATTATAATTCATGAGTTTGCAATAAAGAAATACTATCTTTTCAGTTTAACATCAATCGTTTATTGAATGCTAGTTGCTTGATCACCAACTTGTGTTATCCATTATCTACCAGTACGCATTGTCTATGTTTGTGCTTTTAGATTTGAATATCGATTGCATGTTGGTTCTTGATGTATGTAGTCACCATATATCTATTTTGGTATCTAGGATCATTTTTCAAGGAGTGGAGTATACTCACCTCCATCATTGTACTTTCATACTATGAAATGGAATCAGTTGACGTATGAAAGTACAACTTTGATGGGTCGAGGAACACACTTTGAGAAGGGGGTGATGCAAAGTAAGTGACCATTTGTTCGGAGATGGCTGGAACTGCAATGCTCTCATGTTTCTCGTAGTTAGTTATCCGAAAGGAAGCTAAGTCTACAAAGATACTAACTTCTTAGATTCTTATTGCAAGCCATGTTATTGTGATGTATGTTATGATCCATGCGTAGTGGTGGTGAAACTCAATCACATCCTAGTGGTTTCCAAATATTAATTGTTTACAACCTTAAGTTTACTTTCCCTCCATTTACATTACTTTCCATTTTAGATTAATCATTCAATCAACTCTTCAGTCTAAATATCAACTCTTAAGTGGATAAGTAGAATTATAATGTTTTCCATCTTGTTAGTCCTTAACAAGACAGTTGTCTCGTGGATTCGACCCTCAACTATATTACTATAAGAATTCCACATACCTTAGCATACATGGGTGGAGATCTTATTATAGCACACACAAGACTAAACTTAGAGACTTACTATCTCTAGGATTTTTAGTGATGTATGCAACTCCACGCAAGTGGAGGCTCCATCAGGTCCCCAAACAAGGGCAGAATTTGTAGTTTCCCACTAGCTAGAGCCCATAGTGTAGTATCAGTGTCAGTGACAGGGCCATATAGGCCATGGTATGAGGATAAAACCTATTATAGGTGTGGGCGGACCGGGAATACAAAATTGTTTTGCCCAACGAAGGATGAGGAGGTAACACAACACTTGAGGCAGCATCAACGGGGTTCTCAGCAGCAATAGTTCAACAGTGGTGGTGCCAGATGACGTGGTTAGACATCACAGGGAGGAACCTCTAGTGAATCTAGCAGATGACATGGAATACAATAGGTGATGGCTCAATTCTATGCTATGAGTCAACCAGAGGGAGTGGCCAATCCATGGGTTGTGATAGGTCAGATGGAACCTTTTCATTCTGATTTGTCTGATTCTTATTTTATATCTATTTTGGTTGACCTAGGTGAGGCACACAATTTTATCACCAAAGAGGTGATAGATAATTATCTTCCTGCTTGTAGTAGATCTAATAGTCTTTGGTTAGAAACCCCTCTTGTTGGTTTTGCTGAGTTGCAGGAGGTGTGTCCATCTTGCATTCTTTCTTTCTCAGGACACAACATCCAAGTGGATCTTGTGCCACTTGATATGCATGGATTCATTGTGATCCTTGGGATGGATATCTTGGAGAAGTATAGGGTTGTCTTGGACTGTAGTTGCAAGGTGGTGACGTTCCATGATGGAGATGTTTCACGGATCTTCTAGGGAGATAGGAAGATTCTTCCGACAGGCTTGGTGTTAGCTATGACAGTGGAGATGTTGATGAGGTAAGGGCATGAATCTTTCTTGGCACATGTTGTGGATACCAAATATAGGAGTCTTATAATCCAGGAGGTTCTTGTGGTTTTAGAGTTTGAGAATGTCCTCAGGAGTTTCTTGGTGTGCCCCCTCCTTGAGAGATTGATTTTGAGATCAGTCTTGTTCTTTATACGCAGCCTATACCACAGTCACCATACATGATGGCACCAAGAGAGATGTAGGAGTTGAAGAAATAGTTGCAGGAGATGTTAGATAAAGGCTTTATCATACCTACCACTTCCCCTTGGGGTGCTCTGTGTTGTTTGTGAAGAAGAACGATTTTATGAGGTTGTGTATAGATTACCAACAACTGAAAAAGGTGATAGTCAAGAACAATTACCCATTACCAAGGATTAGATGATATGTTTTATCAAGTTACAGGTGCTATGGTGTTTTCTAAGATAGATCCGAGGTCAAGATACCATCAGTTGAAAATCAAGGTGGATGACATACCCAAGTCAACTTTCAGGATTAGGTATGGTCACTACAAGTTCATGGTTATTCTGTTTGGGCTTACTAATGTGCCAACATCATTCATGGATCTTATGAATAAGGTGTTTGGGTTGTATCTTGACAAGTTTATTGTGGTGTTCATCAATGACATCTTGATATACTCATGAGACATTGGACAATATGAGCAACATCAACGATGAGTGTTGATGATGTTGAAGCAGCACAAGTTGTATGCAATGGTTAGCAAGTGTGAGTTTTGACTGAAGAAGGTGTCTATTCTGGGTGACATGATATCTACTAGAGGTGGTTGTGTGGACTCGAAGAAGGTGGAGTCAATGTTGGAGTGGGAGCATCCTAAGACACTGATGGAGGTTTGTTGTAACATACTGAAATCCAGGGCTCTCCCTACAATTTACCCAATTTCTCTCTATTCCTTTCTTGCAAGTCCTTTTGGACCTTTCTCATAAATTTCCCATCTGTTGTGACCTTTTTGGCCTCCTTGTGCAATTTGAGCACAATTTGATTATGAAATCAATATTTACCCTCATTTATGTTAATGAAGGGGTGTTTGCACAAATAATCCAATTAATATGATAATTGGGGATTAATTATACAAAATGGCCTTTAGTGAGAGATAAGTAGCGGATAATGTTAATTGGGGGATTTTATATCCATTAGGTTTAAGAAATGAGATTTAATGTGCAATTGAAATTATTAATGTAATAATCACCCTCATTTCCCTCTCTCTCCTCCAAATTGCTATTAAAGCAATAAAATGGAGAATGAGTGGTGGGTCATGACACTTGAGTGATTTTATAACCGATGTCTCGAATTTTATAAAAGAAATCAAATTAGAAAAGGGTTTTTTACTTTAAAATGCATTAAAATACACTTTAATGGGCCATATGGTGTTCAAAGCCTAAATGGTGCATAAATACAAAATCTAAATGCATAGCATTGGTCTATGCATTAATGTGAAGAAATGGTTAAATTTTGGTGTAATTTGGTGTTGATTTGACCCCTAAAAATGATTTTATATGTTTTTAACATAGTGAGATAAAAGTATTTGATTTATTTCATTTATATCGAATTTTAACGCCTAAGTTCGGAATTAATCAGTTGTCACGCGCCCTATTAAACATGTCGAGCCATCCAACGACCTGTATGCGATCATCAGATAGCCCTTCTGATCTGACGGTCAGATCATTATCTTCAACCCCCGATCTGCTCTGAGTTCATCCGTTTCACGGCCAGCCTACTCTCGTGCGACCGTTCTCCCTCTGTAATTGATCATTTCACACAATTTCAAGCCCGTTGGCTTTGTAATGACAAGACAATTCAAACGAGCATTTACTCGCCCCTACCTCTCCAAAATCATGAAATGCCCAAAATGAGGATTTCTCCTCTCTACCATTTTGCGCAACAAAGGTCTCGACTCCTATCCCACCTATAAATGGTGACGTCGAGCACCCCCTAATCACAACCAATTCTCCTCTCCTCTTAATTTCTCCTCAAAGTTCCCCGAAGACCTCGACCTATATGAGGAAGATCTCCGAAGACTTTGGCTTGTTGTTCTCTCCTCCGACAATCATAGACCAATTCCCATTAAGGTAAGCATCCTTGACCATCCCTCTTATTGTTTCTACCCTCGCTTTGTCCCGCGATGCCCCTGGTCGCCTAGTCCTATAGGCCGTCGGAACTCTTTTTCATCGTCGTGCAGTTTCGGGTCTATATTGTACCTTTGCCTTTAAAAATTGTTCAGCTGATCTCACCTTGCTCCCACGAAGCTGTTCAGATTGTTTTCTTCTCGAGGATTAGCTCCTGTTCTCAGCGTTGGCCTGGTCTTAGACCTCCCTTTTCCGTCCAGTTTCCGATGTGTTTGGCCATAGGAGGCTTCACCTAGTAGGCCCTTGTGACCACGAGACCTCAGGGAACTGATCCCTGGTCTCCGATTGCAACGATGGTGCCTCAAACGACATCTGGGACATGGCATCCCCGACCCAGAGAGTCACTCGAGCCATGGCTTGAAGATACAATCCTGGAGTTGTAATGACTGAAATGCCCACTCTAATTCAACCGATTCAATTAAACGAGCATGGGCCTTTTTGTAATTTTGTGTACTCCCTTTGTTTCTCGCTAGCAAGATTAATACTTGCGATTGACCGAACTGCCCTCAACATTTTAATTATTTGATTTTACAAGCAGGAGCAAAATGGTAAATTGCATCTCTATTATCTCGCTTTGTCCGGTGGTAGTGAGAGTGGACCAGCCGATGCGGCTAAATCTGATTGGTTCACGTCAGCGTGGGTCTGACCTCCGTAGCCCGCTCCCATTCGCCACCCAATTTCCCACGTGGCAATTTCTTTCAATCTGATTGGTCAGATTTACTTAATTCATAGTAAATCAACCACTGGTCATAAAAATGCAAATAAACAGTCGTTGGAAAGGATTTTTTAAGTAGAATCCGAATTTCTAGTTTTTGAGTATTAATTATCTTTCATTTTCAGAAGTTTGCTTTAGATACCATTTTATTCATGTTAAATCTTCTAAAAATGATGATTAATTTATTTTAACTCCAAATTGATAAATAAGATATGTTTTATTAATCAGTGAAACCCAACTAAGCTTTTGGTCTAGGTTTTGAGTCACAAATGGAGATTTGGTTTTAAAGGTAGAAAATTAGGGTTTTCAACCCTTATAATCTATATTAAACCTAATCTAAGTGCATACATCGAATCTTGGACAAACTTTTTGGGATACAATCAAATCTATGAAAGTGATGTTTATAAAGCTACAATAAGGTATGTGAATTCTATTTATGAGAACATTTAAATGCACAAATTAGACCCTACTCTTTCAGTTGGGCTTTTTTTATCCAACCCATGTTCCCAATGAGGTTTTAGGCCATTTTATTTCATTAAATGCTTCTATTGTTTCCTTTGACTCTTTAATTGAGTTGCAACCCTTATTGTCAAATTACTCTTGATGTTTCTTATTCTAAGGGTCATGGACCCCACTTGATATTGTTTACAACCCTCTTTATAATTGCCATTAAATTACTTAGCATGATGATGAAAATGACTAGTTAACTAATCTAGTGTACATGAGTACAAACCACCTATAGAGTATTGAGGTTTTAGTCCTCATGCTAGGCATTGGGGTTTGACTCCCCTGCCACCTTATATACATTTAGGGTTTGGGAATGTTTTATGCTCCCTCTCCCAGAGGTTGAGGTCTGGTAGGTGCCTTAGCCCTATATTAGCTTAATTTAGTCAAACTCATTCATGCATGCTTGTTTATATTATTGTTGTTGAATTTATGGTAAAATTCCAAATTCTGATTTGAAATACTTACCTCATTCTTTTGACACTATTAGTATAGTGGATCTTTTAATATGCAATGATTTAGCTTATATTTGTCCTTTACTTCTATTGACACATACATTTTATCTCTCTCTTGCTGGGTGATCCCAACCACCCAGGAATAGGATCATTGTGTGCAGTTGAAGCTTAGTGAACCAACCTAATGCTAAGGATACGGATTTCAACCACCTAGCTTGGACCTAGCTACATATGATAAGTTGCGTTTGTTTGTTTGGAGACAAGTTGGTTTAGTTTACTCTTCCTCCACCTAGATCCTTGTATGTATAAAGTTGTACCCCTTTTGGAAAATTTTGTAAAGTACCCTTTATACTATTGAATAAAGTCAAAGTTTAAAATTCTGCTGCTTCACATTGATGTTATTGTATGCCATTATATATTTAGTAAAGATGTTGTGTCTTTACAACATGGTATCAGCATCAACATATTCAGAGTCTTGACTAATTCCATTTTTCACCTAGATAGAAACTCTTACCTCCAATAGTTTCCCTTTAGTATGTTTTCACCTTAGAGTTGAAAAATTATGAAAGAATTATTTAGGATCATAAAAATTTCATATTAGAAATATAATTTGATCAACTTTTTGGTGATTAGTCTATTGAGTAGCTACTGCGGCAAGAAGTTGAAAGTGGTGGTGTCTGGAAAGGTTCAAAACTTGGGGGTTCCATGCCACTAGCTTGGTTTACGAGGACTCCCTAGTTCATATGACACCAGCCTGACCTGATCTGATACAGATTGCTCGAAATAGCCTACCTTTGGGCATATTACCTCATTGTTGAATACCCTTATAAAACCTTATAAGATGATTTGATCTCTCAAATAAGATCATCTTGTCACCCTTAAGTACCTTATATGAATCTTAGACTTCATTGTTTAGGATTAGTGTACCCTATGCTATACTTTGAAGTTTGGTAATAGTGATTAGGAAGACTTTTAAGTGTTGAGTCTTATACATGTTTGACTCACCTTTTTTTCTTTAAGATTAGTTTGACTTAGTCAACCCTGTAAGCAACAGTAATACCTGGATAGATTTTTTAATTTCTGATTTTGAGGATGAAATCCCTTTTTAGTGGGATGGAATCCATACAAGCAAAATCAAGTCACTTTGGAATTAGAAACCCTAACTATATGGACAACATATTAATGAGCTTATATGATTAGAATTGACCAAACAAATTATAATTGTAATTGAACTTGTTTGTTAATAAACACATGAATATGTGATGAAGGCATATAATGCATAGTTCATATGGTTGAACCCTAAAACATACTTGATGCACGTAATAGTGAATTATTCATCACTAATTGTAAATACACATAATGTTGACGATGTTACCCTAATGAAAAGATAAAGGCATAACATGTAATGGTCATGTTGACCTAAACCCTAATATGTAATCATCTAGCCTTAACAATATGTACATGTGTATATCCTTAATCCCTTTCATGAGACATTAGTGACATTAGGTGTTATAACCTAATAATATACCTTGGTACATGTAAATGGATTATAACCACCTAGTCATGGTGAAATCAATTCTTCAATCCATGTATTGCATATCATCTTGATACACACCTCATTGATCACATTAACATAAATTGGTATATGTATCAATTTATTAATATAATGTGTTTCACCCTATTCAATTCAATTACATATAATGATTCAAATGTGATAATGAGTGATTGGAATTATACAAGCATGATTAAGCCTACAATGAAACCATATGCCTAAAATGATGTTAAATGTGTATATCCTTATTAGGAAATGTTGTAAGAGAAAATAATTAATGATTTAATAAATGTGAGTATGAAAAGTGATATGACAATGTGTCATATAAGTGTACAAAAGTAATATGACATTATTATAGACTTTACAACTTGTTGGACTATATTATCAATTTCTCACCTAATAATCTGTAATAAATTAACAAGGTAGTAACATGAGAATAAAGGAGAATAAATTCACATATATTGAGATTCCTTAGTAAACCCTAGTTGGGCTTAAAACCCTTAATGGGATCAACTAAGGGTAATACACAAAACTTGTACCTAATGATGAGATGATTTAGAAAACCCTAACAGTGCTTAAAATTGTTAATGATTAAATGTGAAATACACATGAATGGTACATAATGATGATGTATAATTCTTTTTACAAAGAATGTGAATACAATGTGACACAATTAATTAGGATGATGAATATTTTAGAATGTTAATTAGCCAAAAATATGTAATGTATTACATTTCATATAAGTGATGTGTATAGTTGTGACCTTAGTGAATCATGATACCTGGCTTATGTGTAGAACGTGTGTAATGCTCTAGATTATGGGTTATAACCTAGTAGTGTAAGGTTGGGATGTTACACAGTCACCCTCTCTTCCCTCTTGTTGTGATCTTGGGTACAAAATCCTCTTTAAGGGGTGGAGTGTTGTAACAGACTGAAATCTAGGGTTCTTCCTACAATTTACCCAATTTCTCTCTTTACCTTTCTTTCAAGTACTTTTGGACCTTTCTCATAAATTTCCCGTATGTTGTAACCTTTTTGGCCTCCTTGTGCAATTTGAGCACACTTTGATGATGAAATCAATATTTACCCTCATTTATGTTAATGAAGGGGTGTTTGCACAAATAATCCAATTAATATGATAATTGGGGATTAATTATGCAAAATGGCCTTTAGTGAGAGATAAGTAGTGGATAGTGTCAATTTGGGGATTTTATATCCATTTGGTTTAAGAAATAAGATTTCGTGTGCAATTGAAATTATTAATGTAATAATCACCCTCATTTCCCTCTCTCCTCCAAATTGCTATTAAAGCAATAAAATGGAGAATGAGTGGTGGGTCATGACACTTGAGTGATTTTATAACCAATATCTCGAATTTTATAAAAGAAATCAAATTAGAAAATGGTTTTGTACTTTAAAATGCATTAAAATACACTTTAATGGGACATATGGTGTTCAAAGCCTAAATGGTGCATAAATACAAAATCTAAATGCATAGCATTGCTCTATGCATTAATGTGAAGAAATGGTTAAATTTTGGTGTAATTTGGTGTTGATTTGACCCCTAAAAATGATTTTATATGCTTTTAACATAGTGCGATAAAAGTATTTGATTTATTTCATTTATATCGAATTGTAACGCCTAAGTTCGGAATTAATCAGATGTCACACGCCCTATTAAACATGTCGAGCCATCTAACGACCCGTATGCGATCATCAGATAGCCCATCTGATCTGACGGTTAGATCATTATCTTCAACCCCCAATGTGCTCTGAGTCTATCAGTTTCATGACCAGCCTACTATCGCACGACCATTCTCCCTCTGTGATTGATCGTTTCACATGATTTCAAGCCCATTGGCTTCATCTGGATGAGCCTGTTCAAATGAGAATTTTGAGAATTTACTCACCCCCTACCTCTCGAAGATCCCAAAACACCTAAAATGAGGATCTCTCCTCCTCTCTGCCATTTTTTGCAGACGAGGTCTCGGCTCCTCCCCAACCAATAAATGGTGCCGTCGAGCACCCCCTAATCACAAGCAATTCTCCTCTCCTCTTAATTTCTCCTCAAAGTTCCCTGAAGACCCCGACCTGTGTGAGGAGGATCTCCAGTGACTTTGGCTTGTTGTTGTCTCCTATGACCATCACAGACCAATTCCCATTAAGGTAAGCATCCTCGGCCATCCCTCTTCCTGTTTCTACCCTCTCTTTGTCCTGCAATGCCGCCGGTCGCCTAGTCCTATAGGCCACCAAAACTCTTTGTCCTCGTCATGCAATTTTGGGTCTATAGTGTATCTCTGCCTTTGAAAATCGTTCCGCTGATCTCGCTTTGCTCCCACGAAGTTGTTCAGATCGTATTCTTCTCGAGGATTAGCCCCTATTCTCAGCGTTGGCCTGGTCTTATACCTCCCTTTTCCATCCAGTTTCTGGTGTGTTTGGCCATAGGAGGCTTCACCTAGTAAGACCTTGTAACTGTGAGACCTCAGGGAATTGATCCCTAGTCTCCAGTTGCAACGATGGTGCCTCAAACGGCATCTAGGACATGGCCTCCCCGACCCAGAGAGTTTCTCGAGCAATGGCTCGAAGCTACAATCCTGGAGTTGTAATGACCGAAATGCCCGCTCTAATTCAATCGATTCAATTAAATGATCATGGGCATTTTCATAATTTCGTGTCCTCTGTTTGTTTCTCACTAGCAAGATTAATACTTGTGATTGACCGAACTGCCCTCACTGTTTTAATTATTTGATTTTTCGAACAGGAGCAAAATGGTAGATTGCCTCTCTATTATCTCACTTTGACCGGAGCCAGTGAGAGTGGACCTGCCGATGCGGCCAAATCTGATTGGTCCACGTTAGCGTAGGTCCGGCCTCTGTGGCCCGCTCCCATTCGCCACCTAATTTCCCACGTGGCAATTTATTTCAATCTGATTGGTCAGATTTACTTAATTCATAGTAAATCAACCATTGGTCATAAAAATACAAATAAATAGTCGTTGGAAAGGATTTTTTGAGTGGAATCTAAAATTACAGTTTTTGAGTCTTAATTATCTTTCCTTTTTCAAAGTTTGCCTTAGATACCATTTTATTCATGTTAAATATTCTAAAAATGATAATTAATTCATTTTAACTCCAAATTGATAAATAAGATATGTTTTATTAATCAGTGAAACCCAACTAAGCTTTTGGTCTAGGTTTTGATTCACAAATCGATATTTGGTTTTGAAGGTAGAAAATTAGGGTTTTCAACCCTTATAATCTATATTAAACCTAATCCAAGTGCATACATTGAATCTAGGACAAATGTTTTGGGATACAATCAAATCTATGAGTGATGTTTATAAAGCTACAATAAGGTATGTGAATTCTATTTATGAGAACATTTAAATGTGCAAATAACACCCTACTCTTTCTGTTGGGTTTTTTTATCCAACCCATGTTCCCAATGAGGTTTTAGCCCATTTTATTTCATGAAATGCTTATATTGCTTCCTTTGACACTTTAATTGAGTTGCAACCGTTATTGTCAAATTACTCTTGATGTTGCTTATTCTAAGGGTCATGGACCCCACTTGATTTGTTTACAACCCTCTTTATAACTGTCATTAAATTACTTAGCATGATGATAAAAATGACTAGTTAACTAATGTAGTGTACATGAGTACAAACCACCTATACAATATTGAGGTTTTAGTCCTCATGCTAGACATTGGGGTTTGACTACCCTGCCACTTTATATATATTTAGGGTTTGGGAATGTTTTACGCTCCCTCTCCCAGAGGTTGAGGTCCGGTAGGTGCCTCAGCCCAATATTAGCTTAATTTAGTCAAACTTATTCATGCATGCTTGTTTATATTGTTGTTGTTGAATTTATGGTAGAATTCCAAATTCTGATTTGATATACTTGCCTCATTCTTTTGACACTCTTAGTATAGTGGATCTTTTAATATGCAATGCTTTAGTTTATATTTGTTCTTTACTTCTATCGACACATACATTTTATCTCTCTCTTGCTGGGTGATCCCAACCACCCAGGAATAGGATCAGAATGCGCAGTTGAAGCTTGGTGAACCAACCTAATGCTAAGAATATGGAGTTCAACCACCTAACTTGGACCTAGTTACATATAATAAGTTGCTTTTGTTTCTTTGGAGACAAGTTGGTTTAGTTTAGTCTTCCTCTACCTAAATCCTTGTATGTATAAAGTTGTACCCCTTTTGGGAAATTTTGTAAAGTACTCTTTATACTATTGAATAAAGTCAAAGTTTAAAATGCTACTGCTTCACATTGATGTTACTGTTTGCCATGATATATTTAGTAAAGATGTTGTGTCTTTACAACTTGGTATTAGAGCATCAAGGTAGTCAGAGTCTTGACTAATTCAATTTGTCTCCTAGATAGAATCTCTTACCTCAAATAGTTTCCCTTTAGTAAGTTTTCACCTTAGAGTTGACCAATTATGAAAGAATGATTTAGGATCATAATAATTTCATATTTTCAATACAATTTGATCAAGTTTTTGGTGATTAGTCTATTGAGTAGCTACTAGGGAAAGAAGTTGAAAGTGATGGTGTCTAGAAAGGGTCAGAACTTGGGGGTTGGCAACATTTTCCTCCATGCCACTAGCAAAGTTTACGGGGACTCTCGAGTTCATATGACACCGACCTGGCCTGATCTGATACAGACAGTGAGAAATATCCTACCTTTGGGCATATTAACTCATTGTTGAATACCCTTCTAAAACCTTATAAGATGATCAGATCTCTCAAATAAAATCATCTTGTCACCCTTAAGTACCTTATATGAGTCTTAGATTTCCATGTTTAGGATTTGTGTACCCTATGCTATACTTTGAAGTTTGGTAATAGTGATTAGGAAGACTTTTAAGTGTTGAGTCTTATATATGTTTGACTAACCCTTTTTCCTTTAAGATTAGCTTGACTTAGTCAACCCTGTAAGCTATAGTAATACCTTGATAGATTTTGCAATTTTTGATTTCGAGGATGAAATACCTTTTTAGGGGGATGGAATCCATACAAAGCAAAATCAAGTCACTTTGGAATTAGAAACCCAAACTATGTGGACAACATATTAATGAGCTTATATGATTAGAATTGACCAAACAAATTATAATTGTAATTGAACTTGTTTGTTGATAAACAAATGAATATGTGATGAAGTCATATAATGCATAGTTCATATGGTTGAACCCTAAAACATACTTGATGCACATAATAGTGATATATTCATCACTAATTGTAAATACACATAATGTTGACCATGTTACCCTAATGAAAAGATAAAGGCATAACATGTAATGGTCATGTTGACCTAAACCCTAATATATAATCATCTAGCCTTAACAGTATGTACATGTGTATATCCTTAATCCCTTTCATGAGACATTAGTGACGTTAGGTGTCATAACCTGATAATATACCTTGGTACATGTAAATGGATTATAACCACCTAGTCATGGTTAAATCAAGTCTTCAATCTAGGTAATGCATATCATCTTGATACACACCTCATAGATCAAATTAAAATAAATTGGTATATGCATCAATTTATTAATATAATGTATTTCAACTTATTCAATTCAATTATATATAATGATTTAATTGTGATAATGAGTAATTGGAATTATATAAGCATGATTAAGCCTACAATGATACCATATGCCTAAAATGATGTTAAATGTGTATAATCCTTATTAGGAAATGTAGTAAGCGAAAATGGTTAATGATGTAATAAATGTGAGTATGAAAAGTGATATGACAATGTGTCATATAAGTGTACAAAAGTAATATGACAATATTATAGAATTTACAACTTGTTGGATTATATTATCCATTTCTCACCTAATAATCTGTGATAAATTCACAAGGCAGTAACATGAGAATAAAGGAGAATACATTCATGTATATTGAGATTTCTTGGTAAACCCTAATTGTGCTTAAAACCCTTAATGAGATCAACTAAGGGTAATACACCAAACTTGTACCTAATGATGAGATGATTTAGAAAACCCTAATTGTGCTCAAAATTGTTAATGAGTAAATGTGAAATACACATGAATGGTACATAATGTTGATGTATAATTCTTTTTATAAAGAATATGAATACAATGTGACACAAGTAATTAGGATGATGAATATTTCAGAATGTTAAAGAGCCAAAAATGTGTAATGTTTTACATTTGATATAAGTGATGTGTATAGTTGTTACCTTAGTGAATCATGATACCTGGCTTATGTGTAGAACTTGTGCAATGCCCTAGATTAAGGGTTATAACCTAGTAGTGTAAGGTTGGGATGTTACACACTCACCCTCTCTTCCCTCTTATTGTGATTTCGGGGACAAAATCCTCTTTAAGGTGTGGAGTGTTGTAACAGACTAAAATCTAGGGTTCTTCGTTCAATTTACCCAATTTCTCTCTTTTTCTTTCTTTCAAGTCCTTTTGGACCTATCTCATAAATTTCCCATATGTTGTAACCTTTTTGGCCTCCTTGTGCAATTTGAGCACACTTTCATTATGAAATCAATATTTACCCTCATTTATGTTAATGAAGGGGTGTTTACACAAATAATCCAATTAATATGATAATTGGGGATTAATTATGCAAAATGGCCTTTAGTGAGAGATAAGTAGTGGATAATGTTAATTTGGGGATTTTATATCCATTTGGTTTAAGAAATGAGATTTAATGTGCAATTGAAATTATTAATGTAATAATCACCCTCATTTCCCTCTCTCTCCTCCAAATTGCTATTACAGTAATAAAATTGAGAATGAGTGGTGGAACATGACACTTGAGTGAGTTTATAACCAATGTCTCGAATTTTATAAAAGAAATCAAATTAGAAAATGGTTTTGTACTTTAAAATGCATTAAAATACACTTTAATGGTCCATATGGTGTTTAAAGCCTAAATGGTGCATAAATATGAAATCTAAATGCATAACATTTCTCTATGGATTAATGTGAAGAAATGGTTTAATTTTGGTGTAATTTGGTGTTGATTTGACCCCTCAAAATTATTTTATACGCTTTTAACATAGTGTGATAAAAGTATTTGATTTATTTTATTTATATCGAATTGTAACGTCTAAGTTCAGAATTAATCAGTCGTCACACACCCTATTAAACATGTCGAGCCATCCAACGGCCCGTCTACGATCATTGAATAGCCCTTCTGATCTGACAGTCAGATCATTATCTTCAACCCCCAATCTACTCCAAGATCATGAAATGCCCAAAATGACGATTTCTCCTCCTCTCTGTCCTTTTACGTAGAGGAGGTCTCGGCTCCTCCCCCACCTATAAATGGTGCCGTCGAGCACCCCCTAATCACAAGCAATTCTCCTCTCCTCTTAATTTCTCCTCAAAGTTCCCTGAAGACCCCAATCCGTGGGAGGAGGATCTTTAGTGACTTTGTCTTGCTGTTCTCTCCTCCAACCATCGCAGACCAATTCCCATTAAGGTAAGCATCCTCCGTCATTCCTCTTCCTATTTCTACCCTTGTTTTGTCTTGTGATGCCCCTGGTCGCCTAGTCCTATAGGCTGTCAGAACTCTTTGTCGTTGTTGTGCAGTTTCGGTTCTATAGTGTACCTCCACCTTTGAAAATCATTCTGCTTATTTCACCTTGCTCCCACGAAGCTGTTCATATCGTTTTCTTCTCGAGGATTAGCCCCTGTTCTCAGGATTGGCCTGGTCTTATACCTCCCTTTTCCATCCAGTTTCTGATGTGTTTGGCCTCAGGAGGCTTCACCCAGTAGGCCCTTGTGACCGTGAGACCTCTGGGAACGGATCCCTAGTCTTCAGTTGCAATGATAGTGCCTCAAACGGCATCAGGGACATGGCCTCCCTAACCCGGATAGCTGCTCGAGCCATGGCTTGAAGGTATAATCCTGGAGTTGTAATGACCAAAATTCCCACTCTAATTCAAACAATTCAATTAAATGAGCATGGGCCTTTTCATAATTTCATGTCCTCCCTTTGTTTCTCACTAACAAGATTAATACTTTTGATTGACTGAACTGCCCTCACCGTTTTAATTATTTGATTCTACGAGCAGGAGCAAAATGGTAAATTGCCTCACTATTATCTCACTTTGACCGAAGCCAGTGAGAGTGGACCAGCTGATGCAGCCAAATCTGATTGGTCCGCATCAACGTGGGTTCGTCCTCCGTGACCCGCTCCTATTCACCTCCTAATTGCCCATGTGGCAATTTCTTTCAATCTGATTAGTCAGATTTACTTAATTCATAGTAAATCAACCATTGGTCATAAAAATGCAAATAAATAGTCGTTGGAAAGGATCTTTTGAGTAGAATATGAATTTCTAGTTTTTGACTATTAATTATCTTTCCTTTTTTTAAGTTTTCCTTAGATACCATTTTTTCATGTTAAATCTTCTAAAAATGATAATTAATTCATTTTAACTCCAAATTGATAAATATGATATGTTTTATTAATCAGTGAAACCCAACTAAGATTTTGGTCTAGGTTTCGAGTCACAAATCGAGATTTGGTTTTGGAGGTAGAAAATTAGGGTTTTCAACCCTTTTAATCTATATTAAACCTAATCCAAGTGCATACATTGAATCTAGGACAAACATTTTGGGATACTATCAAATTTATGAAAGTGATGTTTATAAAGCTACAAAAAGGTATGTGAATTCTATTTATGAGAACATTTAAAAATTCAAATTACACCCTACTCTTTCAGTTGGGTTTTTTTTATCCAACCCATGTTCCCAATGAGGTTTTAGCCCATTTTATTTCATGAAATGCTTCTATTGATTCCTTTGACTCTTTAATTGAGTTGCAACCCTCATTGTCAAATTACTCTTGATGTTACTTATTCTAAGGATCATGGACCCCACTTGATATTGTTTACAACCCTCTTTATGACTGCCAATATATTACTTAGCATGATGATAAAAATGGCTAGTTAACTAATGTAGTGTACATGAGTACAAACCACCTATAGAGTATTGAGGTTTTAGTCCTCATGCTAGGCATTGGGGTTTGACTCCCCTCACACTTTATATATATTTACGGTTTGGGAATGTTTTATGCTCCCTCTCCCAGAGATTGAGGTCTGGTAGGTGCCTCAACCCTATATTAGCTTAAATTAGTCAAACTTATTCATGCATGCTTGTTTATATTATTGTTGTTGAATTTATGGCAGAATTCAAATTCTTATTTGATATACTTGCCTCATTCTTTTGACACTCTTAGTATAGTGGATCTTTTAATATGCAATGCTTTAGCTTATATTTGTCCTTTACTTCTATCGACACATACATTTTATCTCTCTCTTGCTGGGTGATCCCAACCACCTAGGAATAGGATCAGAGTGCGTAGTTGAAGCTTGGTGAACCAACCTAATGCTAAGGATATGGAGTTCAACCACCTAGCTTGAACCTAGCTACATATTATAAGTTGCTTTTTTTTGTTTGGAGAAAAGTTGGTTTAGTTTAGTCTTCCTCTACCTAGATCCTTGTATGTATAAAGTTGTACCCCTTTTGGGAAATTTTGTAAAGTACTCTTTATACTATTGAATAAAGTCAAAGTTTAAAATTCTACTGCTTCACATTGATGTTATTGTTTGCCATGATATATTTAGTAAAGATGTTGTGCCTTTACAACATGGTATCAGAGCATCAAGGTAGTCAGAGTCTTGACTAATTCAATTTGTCTCCTATATAGAAACTATTACCTCAAATAGTTTCCCTTTAGTAACTTTTCACCTTAGAGTTGAACAAGTATGAAAGAATGATTTAGGATCATAATAATTTCATATTAGAGATATAATTTGATCAACTTTTTGGTGATTAGTCTATTGAGTAGCTAATAGGGCAAGAAGTTGAAAGTGATGGTGTCTAGAAATTGTCAAAACTTGGGGGCTGACAACATTTTCCTCCGTTCCACTAGCTTGGTTTACGGGTACTCCCGAGTTCATATGACATCGGCCTGGCCTGATCTGATACAGACAACTCAAAATAGCCTACCTTTGGGCCTATTCCCTCATTGTTGAGTACCCTTAGAAAACCTTATAATATGATTTGATCTCTCAAATAAGATCATCTTGTCGCCCTTAAGTACCTTATATGAGTCTTAGACTTTCATGTTTAGGATTAGTATACCCTATGCTATACTTTGAAGTTTGGAAATAGTGATTAGGAATACTTTTAAGTGTTGAATCTTATACAAGTTTGACTCACCCTTTTCCCTTTAAGATTAGATTGACTTATTCAACCCTATAAGAAATAGTAATACCTTGATAGATTTCACAATTTCTTATTTTGAGGACAAAATCCCTTCTTAGGGGGATGGAATCCATACAAAGCAAAATCAAGTCACTTTGGAATTAGAAACCCTAACTATGTGGACAACATATTAATGAGCTTATATGATTAGAATTGACCAAACAAATTATAACTATAATTGAACTTGTTTGTTGATAAACAAATGATTATGTGATGAAGTCATATAATGCATAGTTCATATGGTTGAACACTAAAACATACTTGATGCACATAATAGTGAATTATTCATCACTAATTGTAAATACACATAATATTGACCATGTTACCCTAATGAAAAGATAAAGGTATAACATGTAATGTTCATGTTGACATAAACCCTAATATGTAATCATCTAGCCTTAACAATATGTACATGTGTATATCCTTAATCCCTTTCAGGAGACATTAGTGACATTGGGTGTCATAACCCAATAATATAACTTGGTACATGTAAATGGATTATAACCACCTAGTCATGGTTAAATCAAGTATTCAATCTATGTAATGCATATCATCTTGATACACACCTCATTGATCACATTAACATAAATTGGTATATGCATCAATTTATTAATATAATGTGTTTCACCTTATTCAATTCAATTACATATAATGATTCAATTGTGATAATGAGTAATTGGAATTATTTAAGAATGATTATGCCTACAATGATACCATATGCCTAAAATGATGTTAAATGTGTATAATCCTTATTAGGAAATGTAGTAAGCTAAAATGGTTAATGATGTAATAAATGTGAGTATGAAAAGTGATATGACAATGTGTCATATACATGTACAAAAGTAATATGACATTATTATAGACTTTACAACTTGTTGGATTATATTATCCATTTCTCACCTAATAATCTATGATAAATTCACAAGGTAGTAACATGAGAATAAAGGAGAATAAATTCACGTACATTAAGATTTCTTAGTAAACCCTAATTGTGCTTAAAACCCTTAATGGGATCAACTAAGGGTAATACACCAAACTTGTACCTAATGATGAGATGATTTAGAAAACCCTAACTGTGCTCAAAATTGTTAATGAGTAAATGTGAAATACACATTAATGGTACATAATGTTGATGTATAATTCCTTTTACAAAGAATGTGAATACAATGTGACACAAGTAATTAGGATGATGAATATTTTAGAATGTTAATGAGCCAAAAATACGTAATGTTTTACATTTGATATAAGTGATGTGTATAGTTGTGAACTTTGTGAATCATGATACCTGGCTTATGTATAGAACTTGTGCAATGCCCTAGATTAAGGGTTATAACCTAGTAGTGTAAGGTTGGGATGTTACACACTCACCCTCTCTTCCCTCTTGTTGTGATTTTGGGGACAAAATCCTCTTTAAGGGATGGTGTTGTAACATACTGAAATCCAGGGTCCCTACAATTTACCCAATTTGTCTCTTTTCCTTTCTTTCAAGTCCTTTTGGACCTGTCTCATAAATTGCCCATCTATTGTAACCTTTTTGGCCTTCTTGTGCATTTTGAGCACACTTTGATGATGAAATCAATATTTACCCTCATTTATGTTAATGAAGGGGTGTTTGCATAAATAAACCAATTAATATGATAATTGGGGATTAATTATGCAAAATGGCCTTTAGTGAGAGATAAGTAGTGGATAATGTTAATTTGGGGATTTTATATCCATTTGGTTTAAGAAATGAGATTTAATGTGCAATTGAAATTATAAATGTAATAATCACCCTCATTTCCCTCTCTCTCCTCCAAATTGCTATTATAGCAATAAAATTGAGAATGAGTGGTGGGACATGACACTTGAGTGATTTTATAACCAATGTCTCTAATTTTATAAAAGAAATCAAATTAGAAAATGGTTTTGTACTTTAAAATGCATTAAAATACACTTTAATGGGCCATATGGTGTTTAAAGCCTAACTAGTGCATAAATATGAAATCTAATTGCATAACATTTCTCTATGCATTAATGTGAAGAAATGGTTTAACTTTGGTGTAATTTGGTGTTGATTTGTCCCCTCAAAATGATTTTATGCGCTTTTAATATAGTGTGATAAAAGCCTTTGATTTATTTTATTTATATCGAATTTTAACGCCCAAGTTCAGAATTAATCAGCTGTCACCCACCCTATTAAACATGCCAAGCCATCCAAAGGCCCATCTACGATCATCTAATAGCCCTTCTAATCTGACAGCCAGATCATTATCTTCAACCCCTGATCTGCTCCGAGTCCATCCGTTTCACGGCCAGCCTACTCTCGCACGACCGTTCTGCCTCTATGATTGATCGTTTCACATGATTTCAAGCATGTTGGCTTCGTCTCGACGAGCCAGTTCAAACGAGCATTTACTCACCCCTACCTCTCCAAGATCATGAAACGCCCAAAATGAGGATTTCTCCTCCTCTCTATCGTTTTGCGCAGAGGAGGTCTCGGCTCCTCCCCCACCTATAAATGGTGTTGTCGAGCACCCCCTAATCACACGCAATTCTGTTCTCCTCTTAATTTCTCCTCAAAGTTCCCCGAAGACCCCGACCTATGCGAGGAGGATCTTTGGTGACTTTGGCTTGTTGCTCTCTCGTCCGACCATCACCGACCAATTCCCATTAAGGTAAGCATCCTCGGTCATCCCTCTTCCTGTTTATACCCTCGCTTTGTCCCACGATGCCCCCGGTCACCTAGTCCTATAGGCTGTCGGAACTCTTTGTCATTGTTGTGCAGTTTAGGGTCTATAGTCTACCTCCACCTTTGAAAATTGTTCTGCTGATCTCGCCTTGCTCCCAAGAAGCTATTCAGATCATTTTCTTCTCGAGGATCAGGCCCTATTCTCAGCGTTGGCCTGGTCTTATACCTCCCTTTTCTATCCAGTTTCCGATATGTTTGGCCACAGGAGGCTTCACCAAGTAGGCCCTTGTGACTGCGAGACCTCAGGGAACTGATCCCTGGTCTCCAGTTGCAATGATGGTGCCTCAAACGACATCTGGGACATGGCCTCGCTGACCCGGAGAGCTGCTCGAGCCATGGATCGAAGCTACAATCCTAGAGTTGTAATGATCAAAATGCCCACTCTAATTCAATCTATTCACTTAAAGAACATGGCCCTTTTTGTAATTTCATGTTCTCCCTTTATTTCTCGCTAGCAAGATTAATACTTGAGATTGACCGAACTGCCCTCACCATTTTAATTATTTGATTTTACCAGCAGGAGCAAAATGGTAAATTGCCTCACTGTTATCTCGCTTTGATAGGAGCCAGTAAGAGTGGACCAACTAATGCAACCAAATCTGATTGGTCCGCATCAACGTGGGTCTGACCTCTGTGACTCACTCCCATTCGCCACCTAATTGCCCACGTGGATTCTTTCAATCTGATTAATCAGATTTACTTAATTGATAGTAAATCAATCATTGGTCATAAAAATGCAAATAACTAGTCATTGGAAAGGATTTTTTTAGTAGATACCGAATTTATAATTTTTGAGTCTTAATTACCTTTCCTTTTTCAAAGTTTTCCTTAGATACCATTTTATTCATGTTAAATCTTCTAAAAATGATAATTAATTCATTTTAACGACAAATTGATAAATAAGATATGTTTTATTAATCAGTGAAACCCAACTAAGCTTTTCATCAAGGTTTTGAGTCACAAATTGAGATTTGGTTTTGGAGGTAGAAAATTAGGGTTTTCAACCATTATAATCTATATTAAACCTAATCCAAGTGCATGCATTGAATCTAGGACAAACGTTTTGGGATACAATCAAATCTATGAAAGTGATGTTTATAAAGCTACAATAAGGTATGTGAATTCTATTTATGAGAACTTTTAACTAAGAAAATTACACCCTACTCTTTCGGTTGGGCTTTTTTTATCCAACCCATGTTCCCAATGAGGTTTTAGCCAATTTTATTTCATGAAATGCTTCTATTGCTTCCTTTGACTCTTTAATTGAGTTGCAACCCTTATTGTCAAATTACTCTTGATGTTACTTATTCTAAGGATCATGGACCCCACTTGATATTGTTTACAACCATCTTTATAACTGCCATTAAATTACTTAGCATGATGATAAAAATGACTAGTTAACTAATGTAGTGTACATGAGTACAAACCACCTATAGAGTATTGAGGTTTTAGTCCTCATGCTAGGAATTGGGGTTTGAGTCCCCTACCACTTTATATATATTTAGGGTTTGGTAATGTTTTATGCTCCATCTCCCAGAGGTTGAGGTCCAGTAGGTGCCTCAGCCCTATATTAGCTTAATTTAATCCAACTTATTCATTCATGCTTGTTTATATTATTGTTGTTGAATTTATGGAAGAATTCAAAATTCTTATTTGATATACTTGCCTCATTCTTTTGACACTCTTAGTATAGTGGATCTTTTAATATGCAATGCTTTAGCTTATATTTGTCCTTTACTTCTATCAACACATACATTTTATCTCTCTCTTGCTGGGTGATCCCAACCACCTAGGAATAGGATCAGAGTGCGCAGTTGAAGCTTGGTGAACCAACCTAATGCTAAGGATATGGAGTTCAACCACCTAGCTTGAACCTAGCTACATATGATAAGTTGCTTTTGTTTGTTTGGAGACAAGTTGGTTTAGTTTAGTCTTCCTCTACCTAGATCCTTGTATGTATAAAGTTGTACCCCTCTTGGGAAATTTTGTAAAGTACTCTTTATACTATTGAATAAATTCAAAGTTTAAAATTCTGCTGGTTCACATTGATGTTATTCTTTGCCATGATATATTTAGTAAAGATGTTGTGTCTTTACAACATGGTATCAGAGCATCAATGTAGTCAGAGTCTTGATTAATTGAATTTGTTTCCTAGATAGAAACTCTTACCTCAAATAGTTTCCCTTTAGTAAGTTTTCACCTTAGAGTTGACCAATTATGAAAGAATGATTTAGGATCATAATAATTTCATATTAGAGATATAATTTGATCAACTTTTTGGTGATTAGTCTATTGAGTAGCTAATAGGACAAGAAGTTGAAAGTGATGATGTTTAGAAAGGGTCAGAACTTGGGGGCTGACAATATTTTCCTCCGTGCCACTAGCTTGGTTTACGGGGACTCCCGAGTTCATATGACACCGGCCTGGCCTGATCTGATACATACAGCTCAAAATAGCCTACCTTTGGGCATATTACCTCATTGTTGAATACCCTTAGAATACCTTATAAGATGATTTGATATCTCAAATAAAATCATCTTGTCACCCTTAAGTACCTTATATGAGTCATAGACTTCCATGTTTAGGATTAGTGTACCCTATGCGATACGTTGACGTTTGGTAATAGTGATTAGGAAGACTTTTAAGTGTTGAATCTTATACATGTTTGACTCACCCTTTTTCCTTTAAGATTAGTTTGACTTAGTCAACCCTGTAAGAAATAGTAATACCTTGATAGATTTTGCTATTTCTAGTTTCGAGGACAAAATCCCTTCTTAGGGGGATGGAATCCATACAAAGCAAAATCAAGTCACTTTGGAATTAGAAACCCTAACTATGTGGACAACATATTAATGAGCTTATATGATTAGACTAGACCAAACAAATTATAGATGTAATTGAACTTTTTTGTTGATAAACAAATGAATATGTGATGAAATCATATAATGCATAGTTCATATGGTTGAACCCTAAAACATACTTGATGCACATAATAGTGAATTATTCATCACTAATTGTAAATGCACATAATATTGACTATGTTACCCTAATGAAAAGATAAAGGCATAACATGTAATGGTCATGTTGATCTAAACCCTAATATGTAATCATCTAGACTTAACAATATGTACATGTGTATATCCCTAATCCCTTTCAGGAGATATTAGTGACATTGGGTGTCATAACCCAATAATATACCTTGGTACATGTAAATGGATTATAACCACCTAGTCATGGTTAAATCAAGTCTTCAATCTATGTAATGCATATCATCTTGATACACACCTCATTGATCACATTAACATAAATTGGTATATGCATCAATTTGTTAATATAATGTGTTTCACCTGATTCAATTCAATTACATATAATGATTCAAATGTGATAATGAGTAATTGGAATTATATAAGCATGATTAAGTCTACAATGATACCATATGCCTAAAATGATGTTAAATGTGTATAATCCTTATTAGGAAATGTAGTAAGTGAAAATGGTTAATGATGTAATAAATGTGAGTATGAAAAGTGATATGACAATGTGTCATATAAGTGTACAAAAGTAATATGAAATTATTATAGACTTTACAACTTGTAGGATTATATTATCCATTTGTCACCTAATAATCTGTGATAAATTCACAAGGTCGTAACATGAGAATAAAGGAGAATAAATTCACATATATTGAGATTTCTTAGTAAACCCGAATTGTGCTTAAAACCCTTAATGGGATCAACTAAGGGTAATACACCAAACTTGTGCCTAATGATGAGATGGTTTAGAAAACCCTAACTGTACTCAAAATTGTTAATGAGTAAATGTGAAATACACATGAATGGTACATAATGTTGATGTATAATTCTTTTTACAAAGAATGTGAATACAATGTGACACAAGTAATTAGGATGATGTATATTTTAGAATGTTAATGAGCCAAAAATATGTAACATATTACATTTGAAATAAGTGATGTGTATAGTTGTGACCTTAGTGAATCATGATACCTGGATTATGTGTAGAAATTGTGCAATGCCCTAGATTAAGAGTTATACCCTAGTAGTGTAAGGTTGGGATGTTACACGCTCACCCTCTATACCCTCTTGTTGTGATTTTGGGGACAAAATCCTCTTTAAGTGGTGGAGTGTTGTAACATACTGAAATCTAGGGTTCTCCCTACAATTTACCCAATTTCTCTCTTTTCCTTTCTTTGAAGTCCTTTTGGACCTTTGTCATAAATTTCCCATATGTTGTAACCTTTTTGGCCTCCTTGTGAAATTTGAGCACACTTTGATGATGAAATCATTATTTACCCTCATTTATGTTAATGAAGGGGTGTTTGCACAAATAATCCAGTTAATATGATAATTGGGGATTAATTATGAAAAATGTCCTTTAGTGAGAGATAAGTAGTGGATAATGTTAATTTGGGGATTTTATATCCATTTGGTTTAAGAAATGAGATTTAATGTGCAATTGAAATTATTAATGTAATAATCACCCTCATTTTCCTCTCTCTCCTCCTAATTGCTATTAAAGTAATAAAATGGAAAATGAGTGGTGGGACATGACACTTGAGTGAGTTTATAACCAATGTCTCGATTTTTATAAAATAAATCAAATTATAAAATAGTTTTGTACTTTCAAATCTATTAAAATACACTTTAATGGGCCATATGGTGTTTAAAGCCTAAATGGTGCATAAATATGAAATCTAAATGCATAGAATTTCTCAATGCATTAATGTGAAGAAATGGTTAGATTTTGGTGTAATTTGGTGTTGATTTGATCCCTCAAAATGATTTTATATGCTTTTAACATAGTGTGATAAAAGGCTTTGATTTATTTCATTTATATCGAATTGTAACGCTTCAGTTCGAAATTAATCAGCTGTCACGTGCCTAATAAACATGTCGAGCCATCCCACGACCCGTATGTGATCATCAGATAGCCCTTCTGATCTGATGATCAGATCATTATCTTCGACCCCCGATCTGCTCCAAGTCCATCCATTTCACGGTCAGCCTACTCTCGCACAACCGTTCTCCCTCTCTGATTGATCATTTCACATGATTTCAAGGTCGTTGGCTTCGCCTTGATGAGCCGATTCAAATGTGCATTTACTAGCCCCCTACCTCTCCAAGATCACGAAATTCCCAAAATGAGGATTTCTCCTCCTCTCTGTCATTTTGCACAGAGGAGGTCTCGACTCCTCCCCCACCTATAAATGGTGTCGTCGAGCATCCCCTAATCACAAGCAATTCTCCTCTCCTCTTAATTTCTCCTCAAAGTTCCCTGAAGACCCCGATCTATGTGAGGAGGATCTCCGGTGACTTTGGGTTGTTGTTATCTCCTCTGACCATCACAGACCAATTCCCATTAATGTAAGAATCCTCAGTCATCCCTCTTCCTATTTCTACTCTCGCTTTGTCCCCGATGCCCCCGGTCACCTAGTCCTATAGGCCGCCGAAACTTTTTGTCATAGTCGTGCAGTTTTGGGTCTATAGTGCACCTCCACCTTTGAAAATTGTTTCGCTGATCTCGCCTTGCTCCCACGAAGCTGTTCAGATCATTTTCTTCTCGAGGACTAGCCCATGTTCTCAGCATTGGCCTGGTCTTATACCTCCCTTTTCCGTCAAGTTTCTGGCATGCTTGGCCACAAGAGGCTTCGCCCAGTAGGCCCTTGTGACAGGGAGACCTCAGGGAACTAATCCGTGGTCTCCAGTTGCAACGATGGTGCCTCAAATGACATCTGGGACATGGCCTCCCCGACCTAGAGAGCTGCTCGAGCCATGGCTCGAAGCTAGAATCTTGGATTTGTAATGACCGAAATGCCCACTCTAATTCAATCGATTAAATTAAATGAGCATGGGCCTTTTCATAATTTCATGTCCTCCCTTTGTTTCTCACTAGAAAGATTAATACTTGTGATTGACTGAAATGACCTCACTGTTTTAATTATTTGATTTTACGAGCAGGAGCAAAATGGGAAATTGCCTCTCTATTATCTCGCTCTGACAGGAGCTAGTAAGAGTGGACCAGCTGATGCAACCCAATCTGATTGGTCTGCATCAGTGTGGGTCCGACCTCTGTAACCCGCTCCCATTCGTCACCTAATTGCCCACGTGGCAATTTCTTTCAATCTGATTAGTTAGATTTACTTAATTCATAATAAATCAACCATTGCTCATACAAATTCAAATAAATAGTTGTTGGAAATGATTTTTTTGAGTAGAATCTAAATTTCTAGTTTTTGAGTCTTAATTATCTTTCTTTTTTCAAAGTTTTCCTTAGATACCATTTTATTCATGTTAAATCTTCCAAAAATGATAATTAATTTGTTTTAACTCCAAATTGATAAATAAGATATATATGTTTTATTAATCGGTGAAACCCAACTAATCTTTTGTTCTAGGTTTTGAGTCACAAATAAAGATTTGGTTTTGAAGGTAGAAAATTAGGGTTTTCAACCCTTATAATCTATATTAAACATAATCTAAGTGCATACATTGAATCTAGGACAAACGTTTTGGGATACAATCAAATCTATGAAAGTGATGTTTATAAATCTACAATAACGTATGTGAATTCTATTTATGAGAACATTTAAATGTGCAAATTATACCCTACTCTTTTAGTTGGGCTTTTTTTATCCAACCCATGTTCCCAATGAGGTTTTAGCCCATTTTCTTTCATGAAATGCTTATATTACTTCCTTTGACTCTTTAATTGATTTGCAACACTTATTGTCAAATTACTCTTGAGGTTGCTTATTCTAAGGGTCATGGACCCTACTTGATATTGTTTACAACCCTCTTTATAACTGCCATTAAATTACTTAGAATGATGATAAAAATGACTAGTTAACTAATGTAGTGTACATGAGTACAAACCACCTATAGAGTATTGAGGTTTTAGTCCTCATGCTAGGCATTGGGGTTTGACTCCCATGCCACTTTATATATTTTAGGGTTTGGGAATGTTTTATGCTCCCTCTCCCAGAGGTTGAGGTCTAGTAGGAGCCTCATCCCTATATTAGCTTAATTTTGTCAAACTTATTCATGCATGCTTGTTTATATTGTTGTTGTTGAATTTATGGCAGAATTCCAAATTCTTATTTGATATACTTGCCTCATTCTTTTGACACTCTTAGTATAGTGGATCTTTTGATATACAATGCTTTAGCTTATAATTGTCCTTTACTTCTATCAACACATACATTTTATCTCTCTCTTGCTGGGTGATCCCAACTACCCATAGGATCAGAGTGCGCAATTGAAGCTTGGTGAACCAAACTAATGCTAAGGATATGGAGTTCAACTACATAGCTTGGACCTAGCTACATATGATAAGTTGCTTCACATTGATGTTATTGTTTTCCGTGATATATTTAGTGAAGATGTTGTGTCTTTACAGCATGGTATCAAAGCATCAAGGTAGTCAGAGTCTTGACTAATTCAATTTGTCTCATAGATAGAAACTCTTACCTCTAATAGTTTCCCTTTAGTAAGTTTTCACCTTAGAGTTGACCAATTATGAAAGAATGATTTAGGATCATAATAATTTCATATTAGAAATATAATTTGATCAACTTTTTGGTGATTAGTCTATTTAGTAGCTACTTGGGAAAGAAGTTGAAAGTGATGGTGTCTAAAAAGGGTTAGAACTAGGGGGCTAGCAACATTTTCCTCTACGCCACTAGCTTGGTTTACAGGGACTCTCGAGTTCATATGACACCGGCCTGGCCTGATCTGATACAGACAACTAGAAATAGCCTACCTTTGGACATACTACCTCATTGTTGAATACCCTTAGAAAACCTTTTAAGATGATTTGATCTCTAAAATAAAATCATTTTGTCACCCTTAAGTACCTTATATGAGTCTTAGACTTCCATGTTTAGGATTAGTGTACCCTATGTTATACTTTGAAGTTTGGTAATAATGATTAGGAAGACTTTTAAGTGTTGAGCCATATACATGTTTGACTCACCCTTTTTCCTTTAAGATTAGTTTGACTTAGTCAACCATGTAAGCAATAGTAATACCTTGATAGATTTTGCAATTTCTGATTTTGAAGACGAAATCCCTTTTCAGGGGGATGGAATCCATACAAAGAAAAATCAAGTCACTTTGGAATTAGAAACCCTAACTATGTGGACAACATATTAATGAGCTTATATGATTAGAATTGACAAAACAAATTATAATTGTAATTGAACTTGTTTGTTGATAAACAAATGAATATGTGATGAAGTTATATAATGCATAGTACATATGGTTGAACCCTAAAACATACTTGATGCACATAATAGTGAATTATTCATTACTAATTGTAAATACACATAATGTTGACCATGTTACCCTAATGAAAAGATAAAGGCATAACATTAAATAGTCATGTTGACCTAAACCCTAATATATAATCATTTGGCCTTAACAATATGTACATATGTATATCCTTAATCCCTTTCATGAGACATTAGTGGCGTTAGGTGTCATAACCTAATAATATACCTTGGTACATGTAAATGGATTATAACCACCTAGTCATGGTTAAATAAAGTCTTCAATCTATGTAATGCATATCATCTTGATACACACCTCATTGATCACATTAACATAAATTGGTATATGCATCAATTTATTAATATAATGTGTTTCACCTTATTCAATTCAATTACATATAATAATTCAAATGTGATAATGAGTAATTGGAATTATATAAGCATGATTAAGCCTACAATGATACCATATGCCTAAAATGGTGTTAAATGTCTATAATCCTTATTAGGAAATGTAATAAGAGAAAATGGTTAATGATGTAATAAATGTGAGTATGAAAAGTGATATGACAATGTGTCATATAAGTGTACAAAAGTAATATGACATTATTTTAGACTTTACAACTTGTTGGATTATATTATCCATTTCTCACCTAATAATCTGTGATAAATTCACAAGGTAGTAACATGAGAATAACGGAGAATAAATTCACGTATATTGAGATTTCTTAGTAAACCGTAATTGTTTTTAAAACCCTTAATGGGATCAACTAAGGGTAATACACCAAACTTGTACCTAATGATGAGATGATTTAGAAAACCCTAACTGTGCTTAAAATTGTTAATGAGTAAATGTAAAATACACATGAATTGTACATAATGGTTATGTATAATTCGTTTTACAAAGAATGTGAATACAATGTCACACAAGTAATTAGGATGATGAATATTTCAAAATGTTAATGAGCCAAAAATATGTAATGTTTTACATTTGATATAAGTGATGTGTATAGTTGTGACCTTAGTGAATCATGATACCTGGCTTATGTGTATAACTTGTGCAATGCCCTAGATTAAGGGTTATAAACTAGTAGTGTAAGGTTGGGATGTTACACACTCACCCTCTCTTCCCTCTTGTTGTGATTTTGGGGACGAAATCCTCTTTAAGGGGTGGAGTGCTGTAATAGACTGAAATCTAGGGTTCTCCCTACAATTTACCCAATTTCTCTCTTTTCCTTTCTTTCAAGTCTTTTGGACCTTTCTCATAAATTTCCCATCTGTTGTAACCTTTTTGGCCTCCTTGTGCAATTGGAGCACACTTTGATGATGATATCAATATTTACCCTCATTTATGTTAATGAAGGGGTGTTTGCACAAATAATCCAATTAATATGATATTTGAGGATTAATTATGCAAAATGGCCTTTAGTGAGAGATAAGTAGTGGATAATGTTAATTTGGGGATTTTATATCCATTTGGTTTAAGAAATGAGATTTAATGTGCAATTGAAATTATTAATGTAATAATCACCCTCATTTCCCTCTTTCTCCTCCAAATTGCTATTAAAGCAATAAAATGGAGAATGAGTGGTGGGACATGACACTTGAGTGAGTTTATAACCAATGTCTCAAATTTTATAAAAGAAATCAAATTAGAAGATGGTTTTGTACTTTAAATGCATTAAAATAAACTTTAATGGGCCATATGGTGCATAAATAAGAAATCTAAATGCATATCATTTTTCTATGCATTAATGTGAAGAAATGGTTTAAATTTGGTGTAATTTGGTGTTGATTTGACCCCTCAAAATGATTTTATACACTTTTAACATAGTGTGATAAAAATCTTTGATTTATTTTATTTATATCGAATTGTAACACCTAAGTTCAGAATTAATCAGTTGTCATGCGCCCTATTAAACATGCTAAGCCATCCAACAGCCCATCTGCGATCATCGGATAGCCCTTCTGATCTGACAGTCAGATCATTATCTTCAACCCCTGATCTGCTCTGAGTCCATCCGTTTCATGGTCAGCCTACTCTTGCATGACCGTTCTCCCTCTGTGATTGCTCGTTTCACACGATTTCAAGCCCTTTGGCTTCGTATCGACTAGCCGGTTCAAATGAGCATTTACTCACCCCCTACCTCTCCAAGATCATGAAACGCCCAAAATGAGGATTTCTCCTCCTCTCTGTCATTTTGCGCAGAGGAGGTCTCGGCTCCTCCCCCACCTATAAATGGTGTCGTGGAGCACCCCCTAATCACAAGCAATTCTCCTCTCCTCTTAATTTCTCCTCAAACTACCCCGAAGACCCCAACCTGTGCGAGGAGGATATCTGGTGACTTTGGCTTGTTGTTCTCTCCTCCGACCATCATAGACCAATTCCCATTAAGGTAAGCATCCTCGGTCATCCCTCTTCCTGTTTCTACCCTCACTTTGTCCCGCAATGCCCCCAATCGCCTAGTCCTATAGGCTGTCTGAACTCTTTGTCATTGTTGTGCGGTTTCAGGTCTATAGTGCACCTCCACATTTGAAAATCATTCCACTGATCTCGCCTTGCTCCCACGTAGATGTTCAGATCATTTTCTTCTCAAGGATTAGCCCATGTTCTCAGCGTTGGCCTGGTCTTATACCTCTCTTTTCCGTCTAGTTTCCGATGGGTTTGGCCACAGGAGGCTTTGCCCAGTAGTCCCTTGTGACCATGAGACCTCAAGGAACTGATCCCTGGTCTCCGGTTGTAACGATGGTGCCTCAAACGATATCTGGGACATGTCCTCCCTGGCCCGAAGAGCTGCTCGAGCCATGGCTCGAAGCTACAATCCTGGAGTTGTAATGACTGAAATGCCCACTCTAATTCAATCGATTCAATTAAACGAGCATGGGCCTTTTCATAATTTCATTTCCTCCCTTTGTTTCTCGCTGGAAAGATTAATACTTGCGATTGACCAAACTGCCCTCACCGTTTTAATTATTTGATTTTACGAGCAGGAGCAAAATGGTAAATTGCCTTACTATTATCTCGCTTTGATCATAGCCAGCAAGAGTGGACCAGCTGATATGACCAAATCTGATTGGTCCGCGTCAGTTTGGGTCCGGCCTTTGTGGCCCGCTCCCATTCGCCACTGAATTGCCCACGTGGCAATTTCTTTCAATCTGGCTAGTCAGATTTACTTAATTCATAGTAAATCAACCATTGGTCATAAAAATGCAAATAAATAGTTGTTGGAAAGGATTTTTTGAGTAGAATCTGAATTTCTAGTTTTTGAGTCTTAATTATCTTTCCTTTTTCAAAGTTTGTCTTAGATACCATTTTTTCATGTGAAATCTTCTAAAAATGATAATTAATTCATTTTAAGTCCAAATTGATAAATAAGATATGTTTTATTAATCAGTGAAACCCAACTAAGTTTTTGGTCTAGGTTTTGAGTGACAAATAGAGATTTGGTTTTGGAGGTAGAAAATTAGGGTTTTCAACCCTTGTAATCTATATTAAACCTAATCCAAGTGCACACATTGAATCTAGGACAAAAGTTTTGGGATACAATCAAATCTATGAAAGTGATGTTTATAAAGCTACAATAAGGTATGTGAATTCTATTTATGAGAACATTTAAATGTGCAAATTACACCCTACTCTTTCAGTTGGGATTTTTTTATCCAACCCATGTTCCCAATGAGATTTTAGCCCATGTTATTTCATGAAATGCTTCTATTTCTTCCTTTGATTCTTTAATTGAGCAGCAACCCTTATTGTCAAATTACTCTCGATGTTGCTTATTCTAAGGGTCATGGACCCACTTGATATTTTTTACATCCCTTTTTATAACTGCCATTAAATTACTTAGCATGATGATAAAAATGACTAGTTAACTAATGTAGCGTAGATGAGTACAAACCATCTGTAGAGTATTGAGGTTTTAGACCTCATGCTAGGCATTAGGGTTTGACTCCACTGCCACTTTATATATATTTTGGGTTTGGGAATGTTTTATGCTCCATCTCCTAGAGGTTGAGGTCTGGTAGGTGCCTCAACCCTATATTAGCTTAATTTAGTCAAACTTATTCATGCATGCTTTTTTATATTATTGTTGTTGAATTTATGGCAGAATTCCAAATTCTTATTTGATATACTTGCCTCATTCTTTTGACACTCTTAGTATAGTGTATATTTTAATATGCAATGCTTTAGCTTATATTTGTCCTTTACTTCTATCAACACATACATTTTATCTCTCTCTTGTTGGGTGATCCCAACCACCCAGGAATAGGATCAGAGTGCACAGTTGAAACTTGGTGAACCAACCTAATGCTAAGGATATGGAGTTCGACCCCCTAGCTTGGACCTAGCTACATATGATAAGTTGCTTTTGTTTGTTTGGAGACAAGTTGGTTTAGTTTAGTCTTCCTCTATCTAGATCCTTGTATGTATAAAGTTGTACCCCTTTTGGGAAATTTTGTAAAGTACTCTTTATACTATTGAATAAAGTCAAAGTTTCAAATTCCGCTGCTTCACGTTGATGTTATTGTTTTCCATGATATATTTAGTTAAGATGTTGTGTCTTTAAAATATGGTATCAGAGCATCACGGTAGTCAGAGTCTTGACTAATTCAATTTGTCTCCCAGATAGAAACTCTTACCTCAAATAGTTTCCCTTTAGTAAGTTTTCACCTTAGAGTTGACCAATTATGAAAGAATGATTTAGGATCATAATAATTTCATATTAGAGATATAATTTGATCAAATTTTTGGTGATTAGTCTTTTGAGTATCTAATAGGGAAAGAATTGAAAGTGATGGTGTCTAGAAAGGGTCAGAACTTGGGGGTTGACAACATTTTCCTCCGTGCCACTAGCTTGGTTTGTAGGGACTCCCGAGTTCATATGATATCGTCCTGGCCTGATCTGATACAGACAGCTCAAAATAGCCTACCTTTGGTCATATTACCTCATTGTTGAATACCCTTAGAAAATCATATAAGATGATTTGATCTCTCAAATAAAATCATCTTGTCACCCTTAAGTACCTTATATGAGTCTTAGACTTCCATGTTTAGGATTAGTGTGCCCTATGCTATACTTTGAAGTTTGGCAATAGTGATTTGGAAGACTTTTAAGTGTTGAATCTTATACATGTTTGACTCACTCTTTTTCCTTTAATATTAGTTTGACTTAGTCAACCCTGTAAGAAATAGTAATACCTTGATAAATTTTGCAATTTTTTATTTCGAGGACAAAATCCCATCTTAGGGGGATGGAATCCATACAAAGAAAAATCAAGTCACTTTGGAATTAGAAACCCTAACTATGTGGACAACATATTAATGAGCTTATATGATTAGAATTGACCAAACAAATTATAACTGTAATTGAGCTTGTTTGTTGATAAACAAATGAATATGTGATGAAGTGATATAATGCATAGTTCATATGGTTGAACCCTAAAGCATACTTGATGCACATAATAGTGAATTATTCATCACTAATTGTAAATACACATAATATTGACCATGTTACCCTAATGAAAAGATAAAACAATAACATGTAATGGTCATGTTGACCTAAACCCTAATATGTAATCATCTATCCTTAATAATATGTACACGTGTATATCCTTAATCCCTTTCAGGAGACATTAGTGACATTAGGTGTCATAACCCAATAATATAACTTGGCACATGTAAATGGATTATAACCACCTCGTCATGGTTAAATAAAGTCTTCAATCTATGTAATGCATATCATCTTGATACACACCTCATTGATCACATTAACATAAATTGGTATATGCATCAATTTATTAATATAATGTGTTTCACCTTATTCAATTCAATTACATATAATGATTCAAATGTGATAATGAGTAATTGGAATTATATAAGCATGATCAAGCCTACAATGAAACCATATGCATAAAATGATGTTCAATGTTTATAATCCTTATTAGGAAATGTAGTAAGCAAAAATGGTTAATGATGTAATAAATGTGAGTATGAAAAGGTGATATGACAATGTGTCATATAAGTGTACAAAAGTAATATGACATTATTATATACTTTACAACTTGTTGGATTCTATTATCTATTTCTCACCTAATAATCTGTGATAAATTCACAAGGTAGTAACATGAGAAAAAAGGAGAATAAATTCATGTATATTGAGATTTCTTAGTAAACCCTAATTGTGCTTAAAACCCTTAATGGGATCAACTAAGGGTAATACACCAAACTTGTACCTAATGATGAGATGATTTAGAAAACCCTAACTGTGCTTAAAATTGTTAATGAGTAAATGTGAAATACACATTAATGGTACATAATGTTGATGTATAATTCTTTTTACAAAGAATGTGAATACAATGTGACACAAGTAATTAGGATGATGAATATTTCAGAATGTTAATGAGCCAAAAGTATGTAATGTATTACATTTGATATAAGTGATGTGTATAGTTGTGACCTTAGTGAATCATGATACCTGGCTTATGTGTATAACTTGTGCAATGCCCTAGATTAAGGGTTATGACCTAGTAGTGTAAGGTTGGGATGCTACACTCTCACCGTCTCTTCCCTCTTGTTGTGATTTTGGGTATGAAATCCTCTTTAAGGGGTGGAGTGTTGTAACATAATGAAATTCAGGGTTCTCCCTGCAATTTACCCAATTTCTCTCTTTTGCTTTCTTTCAAGTTCTTTTGGACCTTTCTCATAAATTTTCCATCTTTTGTAACCTTTTTGGCCTCCTTGTGCAATTTGAGCACACTTTGATGATGAAATCAATATTTACCCTCATTTATGCTAATGAAGGGGTGTTTGCACAAATAATCCAATTAATATGATAATTGGGGATTAATTATGCAAAATGGCCTTTAGTGACAGATAAATAGTGGATAATGTTAATTTGGGGATTTTATATCCACTTGGTTTAAGAAATGAGATTTAATGTGCAATTGAAATTATTAATGTAATAATCACCCTCATTTCCCTCTCTCACTTCCAAATTGCTATTAAAGAAATAAAATGGAGAATGAGTGGTGGGACATGACACCTGAGTGAGTTTATAACCAATGTCTTGAATTTTATAAAAGAAATCAAATTATAAAATGGTTTTGTACTTTAAAATGCATTAAAATACACTTTAATGAGACATATGGTGTTTAAAGCCTAAATGGTGCATAAATATGAAATCTAAATGCATAGCTTTGCTTTATGCATTAATGTGAAGAAATGGTTAGATTTTGGTGAAATTTGGTGTTGATTTGACCCCTTAAATTAATTTTATACACTTTTAACATAGTGTGATAAAAGTCTTTTATTTATTTCATTTATATCGAATTATAACACCTAAGTTCGGAATTAATCAGCTGTCACACACCCTATTAAACATGTCGAGCCGTCCAACGACCCGTATGCAATCATCGAATAGCCCTTCTGATCTGACGGTCAGATCATTATCTTCAACCCCCGATCTGCTCTGAGTCTATCCGTTTCACGGCCAGCCTACTCTCGTGCGACTGTTCTCCCTCTGTGATTGATCGGTTCACACAATTTCAAGCTCATTGGCTTCGTCTTGGTGAGCCAGTTCAAACGAGCATTTACTCACCCCCTACCTCTCCAAGATCACAAAATGCCCAAAATGAGGATTTCTCCTCCTCTCTGTCATTTTGCGCAGAGGAGGTCTCGGCTCCTCCCCCACCTATAAATGGTATCGTCGAGCACCCCCTAATCACAAGCAATTATCCGCTCCTCTTAATTTCTCCTCAAAGTTCCCCAAAGACCCCGACCTATGTGAGGAGGATCTTCAGTGTCTTTGGCTTGCTGTTCTCTCCTCCGACCATCATAGACCAATTCCATTAAGGTAAGCATGCTCTTCATGTTTCTACCCTCGCTTTGTCCCGCGATGCCCCCGGTCTCCTAGTCCTATAGGCCACCAGAACTCTTTGTCTTCGTCGTGCGGTTTTAGGTCTATTGTGTACCTCCACCTTTGAAAATCGTTCCGCTAATCTCGCCTTGCTCCCACGAAGCTGTTCAGATCATTTTCTTCTGGAGGATTAGCCCATGTTCTCAGCGTTGTCCTGGTCTTATACCTCCCTTTCCCGTCCCGTTTCCAGCGTGTTTTGCCAAAGGAGGCTTTGCCCAGTAGGCCCTTGTGACTGCAAGACCTCAGGGAACTGATCCCTGGTCTGTGGTTGCAATGATGGTGCCTCAAACGGCATTTAGGACATGGCCTCCCCAACCTAGAGAGCTGCTCGAGCCATGGCTCAAAGCTACAATCTTAGAGTTGTAATGACCGAAATGCCCACTCTAATTCAATCGATTCAATTAAATGAGCATGGGCCTTTTCATAATTTTGTGTCCTCCCTTTGTTTCTTACTAGCAAGATTAATACTTGCAATTGACCGAACTGCCTCTCCGTTTTAATTATTTGATTTTACGAGCAGGAGCAAAATGGTAAATTGCCTCTCTATTATCTCACTTTGATCGGAGCCAGCGAGATTTGACCAACCAATGTGGCTAAATATGATTGGTCCATGTTAGCATGGGTCCAACCTCCGTAGCCCACTCCCATTTGCCACCTAATTGCCCACATGGCAATTTCTTTCAATCTGATTGGTCAGATTTACTTAATTCATTGTAAATTAACCATTGCTCATAAAAATGCAAATAAATAGTCCTTAGAAAGGATTTTTTGAGTAGAATCCGAATTTCTAGTTTTTGAGTCTTAATTATCTTTCCTTTTTCGAAGTTTGCCTTAGATACCATTTTATTCATGTTAAATCTTCTAAAACTGATAATTAATTCATTTTAACTCCAAATTGATAAATAAGATATGTTTTATTAATCAGTGAAACCCAACTAAGGTTTTGGTCTAGGTTTTGAGTCACAATTTGATATTTGGTTTTGAAGGTAGAAAATTAGGGTTTTCAACCCTTATAATCTATATTAAACCTAATCCAAGTGCATACATTGAATCTAGGACAAACGTTTTGGGATACAATCAAATCTATGAAAGTGACATTTATAAAGCTACAATAAGGTATGTGAATTCTATTTATGAGAACATTTAAATGTACAAATTACACCCTACTCTTTCAGTTGGGCTTTTTTTAATCCATCAATGCCACTTTCTAGAGATTTCTATACATTTCTCATAAATATATTGCTTAAAAATTCATTATCTTTTATCTTTATATAATATTTGGACTTTTCTTCTTTTCTTTTCTTTTATATCCATTATTGGATTAGCACAACAGTAGAAATCACGAAATTCCTATCCAAAGGGATATTTGCAAATAAATCCATCCTTTGAAGCAAAGCATGCAACCTTTTCAATTAAGTACATATTCATAAAATCATTACATTTCAATTATGAAAACATATGCAAAATTGAGGTTGTAACATCCTTCCCCTCTTATAAAAATTTTGTCCTCAAAATTCCATCAAGCATACAAACAATTCAGGATAAGACTTTTCCATGTCCATCATTGGCCCCTATGTGGCTTTACCCTATCCACGGTGCTTCCAAAGAACCTTTATCATCACATATTATTTCCTTTGAGTTCTTTCATCTTGGCATCTAGAATCCTCACAGGTGACTCAGGACATTTCAGCCAACCATGGGCTCACTAGGTTCATTACTCAGCACATGGCTTAGGTACCTCACATAGTGCTCTAAATTGGACACATGGAACTCATCATACATTATGTTATCCTGAGGGGTAAGGCTAAACATAACCATCTCCACCAATCCATCTCAAATGCATTTGTGTATTGGGAACCCAGCTTTTTCAACTATAGCTTAGAGGGGTCAGATTTCATATCACATATTCTCCCACAGCGAACTGCATGTCAGTCTACTTTGCATCAGCTCACGACTCATGTCGTCCCTGGGTTCTCTTTCAGCCATTTCATGATCAAAGTGACATCATCTGCACACACTGTGGCCTTTTTCTGACCTTCACGAGGTCCCTTCACCAACATCATCTTAATGAAGCGGTGACTGACACAACCTCCCTTATAGAGCTTCTTTACATCCCGATACTGGCTATGGTGGTTATCATCACATCTTACATAAGACAAGAACTGTCTCCATGTATCACCCTGAATGAGCACACATGCTCTCATCAGACCCTCTAGTCTGGATCATACTAACCATTAGTTAGGGGTGATAAAACGTACTACTATCGAGTTCTTCATGAATCTACTTCCAACTCATGGAAGTGAATCTTTAGGTCATATTCAAGAACCTTTGAACTCACATCATGGTGTAGTTGAACCATCTCTCTTACATGTAGTTCAACCGGATCTATCCCCTGACAGTACTCTCTCTTTCTCTTAGACTATGTCATCTAGGTAAGGTGATCTACCATAACCCATATTACACCTTGACCTTCTTTGGTCCATGGGAGACTTACCAAGACATTCATAGTGTTGAACTCCCATTCCCTGTCAGGGACTTTTATCCTCTATATCAACTCAATGGGTTATTGGTGTTCGTCCTTCACATCCTGGCATGCATGGCAACAAGCCACATGCAACTTCATCTTAGGTATCCAAAGTAATACCACAACTTACTATCTTAGTAGTACTACAGTGTATGGTGAACTTGAAATCATGATCTCCTGTATGTCATGATTCCTTAAGGTCGATTCCTCAGAAACCCTAACACACTCTAGTTGGGGTTTCATCACCTTCTTTCCCATAGAAGGCATCTGAGGTTCTACAACCATCCTTTCATCATGACAAGCCCTAGGTTGGCTAACTAAGCAACCACTAACTCGATCACTGGATCTCGTTACATCTGGGTGTTAACCAAACATATCTCACAAACTTAGGGTTCACTTAACCCCCTCTTCCAGCCGGTCCACTAGCTAAACTAGATAGCTGCCTCTCACAAGAGCATCCATTACCACTTCACATCCCTATGTATTAGGTATTGTTGAAGACATACACCTCCATGTATTCCACTTATTATCTCATCTCGAACTCTAAGTCTATCTTCATCAAGAAAACTCAGAGATCATCCTCTTGGTTATCAAACTCAACCTTGTATATCTCATGATAAAAACATCCTCATAAGATGACTACCTTAGTTCTCTTGATGTTTGCAAATCATCCACATATCGTACACTCCACAAGGGTACGTTATTACCTCTATCCACATAGCAACGTTTCCACTCACATCATTTTTATCCTTGGTGCATGGCATGCGTATTTTCCTATCTCTCACTCCCATAACATGAGGAAATAAGCATTTGGCAGCCGTCCAAACACAAAGTTCTTCCTATTCCAAGAGTAGAGATGGTACATCCCACATTGCCAATACACCTTCAAATCTAACTAGAAACGTGCATCACATGTCCCTACATCATGAACATCTCGACATTAGGGTTACTTCCATGGAAAATTGGTCTCGAACCCACTTGGGTCATCATACCATCCTTGGTCCTCTCCTCTAGGTCTGTAGGGTGCCGACACTTTTGGGGTTATCCCTCTTCCCTTATGCATCAGGGAGTGCCCTCCTCATCTACGCTTTGGATCCCATGAGTTCATGAAGGTGATCAATCTCCTAACCCATGGCCCTCAGACAATGATAGTTATTACCTCCCGACCCTATGGTCATGTGCAACTAGGGAATTAGGCAACTCCTACACTCATCAGTCTTATCCCTACCTGACCCTAAGATAAGATTAGGATTCAAACATAGCACATATCCAACTTGAAACCTTACCAAAGTCTTCATCATCTCTCTCAGCATTCGTGGTTTGACTTACATCTTTTTATATGGATCATGGCGACCTATCTACCTCTGTCAGGCCCCATACTTGCTACCTCCATGGTAACACATCCACATGCACTTAGAGATGGTTATCTATGGGTCTGTAGGTTCATTCTCATACTATGTACTCTCCACTTAGCTTCTCAAGATCCTATGAGACCTCTTTAGGTTACCTCAACCCAACAAAAGCTGATCCACACCCTACAGAAGGATCCCTCTCCCAGGATGGGAGGAAACTACATCTTGATAGGAACAAAGGTCACAAACGTCCTTATGTCCAGGTTTTACCTTCACATGAGCATGCTTAACCCTAGAAAGCTACTTAGGGCACACAGCTAGTAAGCAAACCACCTACTAAACCATGTCATGTCTTCATGATAGGTCATACTTGTTCTCATTCCTCAATATTGGACCAAGATCATACCTGCCCATGTCACCAACTTATAGGCGAGGGGTTCATCAACCATACACCTTAATCTCAGGGGTTCTCATTCCTCTAAACATGAGGAGTGCCATGCTCAGATCGATGGAAACCCAAATCTCATCATGAGCATCAGGTACACCAAACACTACTACTTCCCCTCTTAGGTCTAGGAACCCTAGGTTCACCTTTCTGATGTCCAACGGCATGCTCAACCCTATAACCACGTACCAAGCATGTACAAGGTACGGCATGCACTTCCTATTATCATTCCACTTGAATAACACCTCCGAGTGGAGTACTCCTCATCGACAACCAACTAGGTGTAAGGCCTCACAACTTGTTACCAAGCCTCCTCAAGGTCTAAGGAACTCTTCTTCCCATCCTTAGAAGGTCAGTACTTACGTCCTCTACTCATAGGTGCCAGTAGCTTCATCCTTCTTCTTAGGGTTTGGTTCCTCTAAAGGCAACCAAGATACCATAAGCCTCCAGGGATCATGCACGAGGCAACCACCACCATCCACTTAGGTCGCATCATTCTCCACTCCCCACTGTTCCTCATGTCTCAGAGTCTAAGCCTCCATCCTTCTTGCTTGGCTCTTGCTCTCTCTCTAGAGTTAACCCTACAAACTGCCTTACTACTAGAGGTCCTCTCTCCATGAAGGTGGATCAATCTCACAAGAATACCCCTACATGGGTGAAGCCTATGTTCAAACTTATGTTCACTCAAGATTATCCATAGCTCTATATGCTTATCTCATAAGCTATCCAACCTGCCTTTTGGGCCAGGGTTTTAACCTACCACCCGTACTACTCACGTACTCTCAGTGCATAATCAGCCATGCTCATATAAGCCCATAAGGTTTCTATATGGTCATCACTAACCTCATCAATGAAGGAGTTATCCTTCACCCTAACATGCATGACCCTTCCTAGGGTTGGGTCGCCAAAGGTACTAGGTCAGTCAACCTCACATGGCTCAAACTATCATAGGGATTCAAAACTTCCATCTCATCATGCCATCTCTCTCTAACCACCACTTAGGGTTAGGGTTAGCATTATCCTTATAAGATGTGCCAGGTCTCTACCTATAATGGAGGTCTCTACCTCCAAGACAAACTCTATGTACTCATCCTCCTGATAAGAAGGTCTAACCTCAGGTCTCTCCTGAGGGCACGACAACACATGTCATACGACCTAAGCATGCAACTAACCTTTAGTTTACGCTTAACTATTAAGCTTATGTCCATGACATCTTATTTACATGCTTTTTATTAATTTTGGTGGAGGATTCCTTAACCTTATTATACATACCCTGACCTCAAGAGGGTGAGGAAGAGAGAAAAGAACCCTAAACCTTAATATCTTAACGGAATTAGGGTTGAGAAGGGATGAAAAATAGATGAGAGAGTCCTAAAGGTATCTTATTTCGAGTCAGATCCTAAGACATTGGCCAGGCAGTCACACGGATCTGGGAGTCCTCGTATTTCGACTAGCGGTGTGGAGGAAAATCTTGCCAGCCCCCGGGTGTGATCCTTTTCTAGACATCTTTGTCTTTCGGAAAATCCTCTAATAACTCCCTCGTGTTCTACAGAGTTTATAAAATTTAATAATTATTAAGGATTAAATGAGGAACCAGTTCTCTGATACCAAATGTAATGTCCTCGCCTCCCAGTAACCCCCAATTAAGGGAGACCAAGAGGTCAGAGCCGTTATCCCAATTTCCGGATCAAAGATTCGACAAATAATCTATAATAATTATCAAATTCTACCAACTAAACTGAAAGGTTATAAAAAAATTAAACTTTGCATACCTTTTTCAAAAACTTGGTTAACTATTTCTATCCACATCTGGAGTCTATTCTAACTAATCCTCCTTTGCACTTTAATTCTCATTTAATTCCACATATGCCACTACTGTTTGTTCATTTCACTTGTACCTAAAACGCCGACAAACAAAACATTGGTCAGCAAAAGCTGGTATGTGGGGGAAACAATAATCGTGCATTTAACTTGTAACAACATATTGCATTCAAATATGATTTAACAACCAACTTTACATTTTCAACATAACTTCTCAATCCATACATACCTTAACCTCTACGATGTCCCTACAGTGGACCTGGATGCTACCTTCCTTATGGTAGATCCCCATTTAACCCCTCATGATCCTACCTAACATGTGAATCAATTTCTAGGGTTGAGTCACGTGGCACTACCCATAGGTAGCCCACTCCTTAACTCATGGTGTGCTAAAGAGTTGCATGGCACTACACGTAGGTAGCCCAATTCCTAACTCTTGATAGCCTAGACCTTGCTCTAGGTTACCCTTTTAGCATTTTCAAAGCCACAAAGGAGGACCAAGATCTGAGCCAGTCATGTATGCATACTTATGGTGATAGTCATAGTAACTTTATAGTTGCATGAAATAAAATACATTCAAGCAGTTATTTTTAGGCAAACGATAAAACAACCGGGAATCTCCGTGAAACTAAAGCGATTATCCATAAGCGTAACCACATACCTGATTTGGAAGTCTCAAGGATTATAAGTAGAATATCCAATTAATAAAATAGCCAACCAATCCAGGCAACCAATCACCCCAATCAACCAAGCACAACAAGTAACCTAGAAAACATGTGCAATCTAATTACTCATATGTTCATCATGCACTTACTTTATTGAATTGGAATTCAATCCTAGGGTGTGCCTAAGTTGAATTAGAGTTTTCCTTAAAGTTCTTTATATTCGTCTCTTAACCTTTACCTTTTAGGTCAACTAAACCCTAAAACACTATTTCCATGTTCCAAAACCCTAATTACTTAGTTATTCATATCTAAGCCTCTTTTTTACCAATTTGGCTTAAGATTAGTTCGAACTTCATCTTACACATAGGATTCTGAAATATAGTTTATCAAATTCATTAACACCTAGATTAGGGTTTCTAGGTTTTCAAGTACATCTTTATTCATATGAAACTTTAAAACATCCCTTTTACATATTAAAACTTCATCTCTTTAAGTTATCTATTCCAAAACTCCCTTTTTTTCTTAATTAAACTTTAGATCAATATATCTCTGTTTAAGATATCCATATTCTCGAAATAAAAGCCATCAAGGTCATATTATCCAACATTAGGGCTTTTAGGCCCATTATTGCACTTTCATAGTCATAGCACCCTAATTAAGCAAGTTGTGGGTTTTTAAAAACAAATCATATTCATATTATCCATTTTATGTCAAAAGGATAAATGTTGATTCATAATACCAACTTAAGTAATTGAACTCATTCCTATTCAACATCTAGGGTTTTAATTACACTTAAAGCATTAAAATTACCAACTTTATGCACTTTTTGAACTAGAAGCAAAACTAGGATCTACTAGTATTTTTATTGGATTCCTTGCATTGTTCTGAGCAAAAGCCATATATTACTTATATCCATTGGACAAACCTATGATTTCTTACAGTTTTCACAAGATAAATCATTTTGGGCCTACCAGAACATGCCATGTAGGAAAAGGGCCTTTTTACCTTTTATCCACGCGGGCTAAAGACAAGCTTGCCCTCCCTTTCCTATTGTGTGAGCGAGGGTACAAATGAGTTTTCTCTTAACCACATCTTCAACCTCTCGCCCCGACGGACTCACGCGAACAGCAACAGGGGCCGGTCAACCGTTGGGTTTACCTTGTGATGCGGGAAGCCACTGCTCCAGGGAGGAGGGTTGTTGCCTCTGCCGCGCCCAGACGGACTCATAGGTGGCCTTGAATCATCTAAAGGAGGAGGGAACCACCGGGTCCTGTACGCCGTTTTGTGGCTGAACAAAGGGAGGAAAAGAGGGACGAGCAATGACTGCTCTACAGAATTGAAGGCAAGCATACGTTCTGAGAGTCTAGCATAGCACTAGGGATGAGATTCTGATCTCAAAGGAAGTTGTTACCCTGCCTTTTATAGGATGGGTCCAGAGAGTCTGGGGCACCGACCTACTGTTCCATTGGGGAAAGCTTCGGTATCCTTCCACAGTGGGCAAAATCAGGGTCGGTTGGATTTTCCTTCACACCCCGATCTCGTAGGGACAACTTCCAAAACTTCTCGTGCACTAGATTGTGAAAAAAAAGAACTCCCTCAAAAAAAATATTTCTTGCTCCTCTATTTCCTTTCCTGACGCAAGGTAGGGGATGACCCCATGCCATTGGATCCCAAATCCAACGGTCCGTATTGCACGCGCCTATTAAAAGAAATTCTAAATCGTGACATTTATTGTCACTCCTTCACTTTAGGGATTTTTCAAAAATTTATCTCTTAAACAGTACATCCAAAAAATCCCAAATTTTAAAGGAAAGTCTAATAAGACTTAATCTACTGATATTCCAAGTTTGAAGCCGAAACTCAAAAGGAATAACCCCTTTTCTTCATTTGCAAGCCAACGACTTAATAAGCATATATCTTGTATTAAAACATATATTTTCTCTTTCCTCTCTTCCTATATTCTTTATTTTGATTACTCTTTCCATTAGAAATCACATGTAAACGAAATCTAATCAATTGTGGACATCAATGCCACTTTCTAGAGATTTCTATACATTTCTCATAAATATATTGCTTAAAAATTCATTATCTTTTATCTTTATATACTATTTGGACTTTTCTTCTTTTCTTTTCTTTTATATCCATTATTGGATTAGCACAGCAGTAGAAATCATGAAATGCCTATCCAAAGGGATATTTGCAAATAAATCCATCCTTTGAAGCAAAGCATACAACCTTTTCAATGATGTACATATTCATAAAATCATTACATTTCAATTATGAAAACATATGCAAAATTGAGGTTGTAGCAACAATTGTACTCTAATCCTCCTATTTTTGGCTAGGAGAAAACCCTACATATTCAACAATATGCACTCTAGGTAATCCCGTAGGATAAACATGTTTCACCATCACTAAATTCTGACGATGATGGATCTATGGCCAGGGCAAACTACATGATATGTTCCATTGTAATTAATTAGTATATTTTAAGTGAGTTGTTGAGGCAACCAAGCTATACAGAGTTACATTATCACTGTCACTATCATGGGATCTCAATCCCTCCTCACAGATTGCTACTGCCTCTCAAGGCATCAACATCCTGGGATAGCAATCCATTATCTCATCATCAGAGGATAACACCTCAACTAGGCACTCAGCCTTTATCAGGTCCTCAGACCCATCTCATCATACTGGTGATGCATGTTATCTCATCAACAAGGATTATTATCCTTTAGTGTTATTCAAAGCACATATACCTCATAGCTCTTACCTGAATATGAATCCATTTAATATACCTGCATGGTTAGCATACATATCAAGAGAGGTAACTTAAATCACTGAACATAGATCTTTATGATTATCATGCTATCATGTTTGGAACAACATCCATGATTATATGAAGCATAAGATGTATCAATCATTTTATTGTTATCAAACCATGAGCATGCACTATGCCAGATTCTTGTGAACATAACCATGTATCTTATCATCCTATGTAGCAGCATCTTAGATTCCCAATATACCCCAGTTCACAACCTACCATCATATCCGATTACTAACATAGATGCGGGTTCAAGATGGTTAATCCATTTATTAGGATTTTCGGGTTAAACATAACCTTCACTAAAGATTCAAACTTCCCTCACTATAAGTGTGGCGGGTAGCACCACCCTCACCAAAAGAAAAGCGGGCAAGATCTTATCCCTCATAGACAATCGGCTAGGGTTTTCAAACCCTAAAGCACTTATGTCACCTTATCAACCATCAACACTTCACCCTATCGTGCACTAGAGAGCAACCAACACTGAGTTGTGTCGTGCAGCTTGAACTAGAGGTGTGTATCGTGCACAAGCATCTAGGGTATCATAACTTATCCTATCAACCAAGAACCCTATCGTTTACTAGGGTTAGGGTTTCTATCGGCCAATGCTCTCAACAAGGATCATATCGACCAGGAGCATGGTGCCCAAGACACCCTATCGCCCAACCATCAAACCATGTCATCCAAGGGACCCTCATGTCGGCCAAGGCACTCTATCGCCCAAAGCATCATGTTGTCCATGGGCAAGGTGGCCACTAAGGCATCATATCGGCTAACTCAACTTAGGGTGTGTCGTGCAAACACAAACCCCAAGACAGACACAAGGTTTACCCATCTTACTCATATTGTTCAAGGAAGAGGCTAGGGTGTCGCCACCTACAACACACAATACTAAGGCACCCCAAGAAGGCCTATCATCCAACTAGGTCAAGCACCTTATATCGGCCACCACTAAGGCACCTATTAGGGTTTCATCATGCAAACTCCATGTCAGGAAACTCAAGACCAAACCATATCACCCAAAATAGAAATAACTTATCAGCCACCATGTCGACCAAGGGGACATCCAAAGCAAGGGATCAGCTCGGCCAAAGCATATCGTCCAAGGATACTAATCAAGGTGAAAGGGGTCACATCGGGCACAAGGCCAACAGGGCTCAACTGAACATATCGGCCAAGCTAAAACCCACAAAAGGGTGTATCGTGCAAGGGCACAAGAACCTCACCAAGATGGTCATATTCAACCTCAAACTCTTTAGAAACAAACCCTAATTGATCAATATAGTTGGCTCACCACTCAACAACCAAGTGAGAGGGGTTTTGCTCAACCTCCATCACAAATCGGGAAACAAGATGGATCATCTCCAACTTAGGTCATCACTCATCCAAAGGCTCACCTATCAAATCCATGGTGAGAGGAGGGTGTTGCCCAAGCAACTAGAGCATAGACTCACCTCTCAACGACTAAGGAAGAGAAAGGTTTTGCCTACACCACTACAGCTCAAACTCACTTCTCAAAACTAAGGAGAGAAAGGGGTATTGCCCAAAAGGAAACCCTAATCTATGGGTTAGGCCAACTAGGTCCAAAGGTACACAAGAAACAACAACATCATCAACAACATGATCACTATGTCCACAATATTAAAGGTAAATGCTAGAGCAAGAAACATATCTAACAACATGCATGGCCGATCATGATCATATATGAACATGCAACATAAAAGAAGGTAGTATAGTTAGGGTTAGAAGTTATGTAACCCACCTTAAGCAAGCTCCTCAAGCTCCAAGCTTTAAGCTCCTAGCTCCAAGGCACCCCACCTTCGGCCACCTCAAGGAAAGGAACAAAGATCATAACCACCATGGCCGAAGAGAAAGCAAGAAGGAGAAGGAGATGCTAAGGGGAGAGGGAAGATGCTTACCGAGGAAGCAAGACTCACCTATGGTTCAGCCACCAATCTAGAGGAAGAAGAAGAGAACTCCTTCAAAGGGATCGGCCACCAAGCACACCAAGGGAAGGTGTATCGTGCACCAAGGAAGAGGGAGGCAACAAAGAACTAAAGGGATCCTAAGCAAGTGAAAAGGAAGGTATATATAGAAGAGGATGAAGGAGGAACCAAGGCAAGGTGTCACCCACCTAGGGACACTTGTCCATGGGCAATGGCACCTTCTCATCTCGCCACACGCAAGCATAAAGCACCAAGTGTCCACAAGGGGGGTGACATAAATGATGCCAAAGGTCAAGGGTGGTCAAAGGTCGACACACCTCATGGGCGATACACTCATGCCCGACACAAGCCATGGCCGACACACACTAGGCCGACACAATCACCCAAACACTCCCTTGCCCGATACAAGGCCCATCAAGGCAAGGCAAAGCCCAAACAAGGCAAAACAAGGCTCAATAAAGCCCAAGGCTACTCAAGCAACGAGCCCAACCCATCCTCTCCACTCTAGAGGATACAAGGAGAGAGAGAAACATCTTTCAAGGTGACAAACGTTCTCATCAACCCTAAACTTGGGTTATTTGCAAGTAGCACCTCCAACTCTCAAAAAAGCACAAACAAACCCTAATCACCACTTGAGGTGATTAGCAAGCAACTAAACACCAGGGTTAGGCAAAGAAAATAGGATAAACCAAAAATGGAGGTCACGGTCCTTACAATATGATATTTTGTCACATAGGGTGATTACAATATATAATATTTTGTCATATTATGTTATGGTTTTAACAATGAACTATATCCACACCACTAATATTTCAAGTCATAAATATTTTACATGTGTCACTTATAATGAACGAAGAATATAATTGAAAAAAAAAATTGTTAGTTGTTCCGGAACTCATTTTCCTCTCTTTTTAATAAAGAACTCAGGAACTATGTATTGTATGTAAGTCTGTAACTCACTAGAAGTCACAGAATTCAAGTTCCAACACTCATTTTAAACCAATCATGAAAAATCACTTAAGGAACTCCAGTCCATAAGTTTTCTGGACCAGTTACGACAAAACAATCAGAGCCAAGCGCAAGGAGATAATTTGGATATATATAAATCAAACCTAAGGGAAACAATAGTTAATTACATTCCCTTTATTTATAAATTAAGTAGGATAATTGTGGTTATCTAACTCAACCAAAATTTAACCATAGGCTCATTTTTTTATATCAAAAATTATCATGTCATTGGATTCCTATTCTGACAACTAAAAACCCTGAAATGACTTAATATCGTTTAAAATTTAATAATTTCTACTAAATCATACAAACCTCATTTACGTACGGCACCCCGTAAGTAAGTCTAAAATCTTATTATGTGTAATACATTAAAGTATTAAATCACTAGTGTTTACATATCCCAAGTTATAATCAAAACTTGAATTAATTTAATATTCTCATTATTACAAGTCATTCCTCCTTGAATAAAATATATTCAAATGCCTTGGGGATTGTGACATTGTCATGTCATATAGTAATAAGACCAATTAACCTCTTAGATATACTGCTACATTATGTTGCATGGAAAATTTGCTTAAAATCGTTGATTTTTTATTAATTTGCATTTGAGTACATATTTAAGCCTTATATAAGTTGATTCATTTTTTTTAAAAATTTGGGATGTTACACCTGATGTAATAAATAAGCATTTTTGAGAGTTATATCTCTCGTTGGGACATGAGTCTCACCTCGTGGGTCACCACATCTTTTTAGGTGATCGACAACAGCGACAGCAGACCTGACCCATAGTAGCGAGGAGCAACCGAGGTGATGGACCTTATAGATGGTTGTTTAGACGTCTAGTGTGTCTTAGTGTCATCTCTATACTCTCAGGTCTAGGCGGGAAGTTTATACAATGAGATTTCAATCAATTTGAGCTTTTGGTAGCATGTTGATGCAAGTACATGTAGATGATGTTCTTGTATATATATATGTGGTGGTTAAGGCCACAAATTAGTTGTAAAAGATACTTGGCATTATATGAAATAAAGCAAGACGTTGGGCTCTTATATAAATGTTTTTTAGTATGTTTTGGACATTGAAATCAGTTTTAATTTACCCTCTTTTCTGGGTTTGTATTTAATTAGTGATTGTTCATGTTTTGTGTTATGATTAATCTCATTTAGTGTGACAAGTCCTGTCTCAGAACCGTTTGTTACCCCAATTCCATACTCCTAATGGCTACATAGCCAAAGGCAGGTGGACTGGGGCGTCCGTCTGTAGAATGGCATAATATTTCACATAGGCAATATATATGTAAAAGCAGTAACACAAAACATAACAAGATACTAAAGGGGGATAGAGAAACATGTACCCATTTCTAGATTCAAGGATATCCATTTGTATTTCATTTCAGAGCTTAGAGTCTTGAGTGTAGTGGATCTTCATTTGGAACTACAAAATCGATAAACAAAACATATTAATGCTAAAGCATTAAGTACGTTATAAAAAGGCATGTGAACAGTTTAAGAGTACTATAGAAACTTGTTTGGCTAGAAACATCATATAAGAAAGAAGAAGAAACAAGGCGAGAGCAACTAACAACATTCTTTTATCCAAAGCATATTTTAGGTGTATTTCCATTATACTCAACAACATATTATGGACATTGGCCAGCTTCCCATTGAAAGGGTCTGTAAGGGTACTCAAGATTAGATATCCTTTTATCGACATGGTCCACCTTATCTTAACATCTCAAGTAAGACGCCCAACCTTGTGCCCTTACCTCGAGAATATAGGAAGGTACACTAGGTTTGTATAATGGACAAATTTAATTATGTTCAAGGTTTGTTCAACATATTTCAAGAAAAATGAACATACTAATCATAGGGAACAAGTAGTTCAAAAAAGTAACTAACTAGCCAAGCATTTATATGAGCATACATACAAACAAGCCAATACCATAGTAGGGTCAAGAAAGTAAGTGTACCTTATGAGTAGAGTACAACTTATTATCTAGGGGTAGATTCTAGAGAAGGTCTGTTGTGTGATTTCCACATCAACTTTTCACATGATTTCACACACAAATTCAGTTCATTTTTTTTTCTCATTTAGCCTCTATTCATATTATTCTTGCAACCTTTTTGTTATTTTTCTTATCACATGATGTGTATTGCAGATATACTTCAAAAGGATCAAATTGGAGATAGCCTAACTCAAATTCATCATCATTGGGACTTCTCCACGCCTTGTAGACATTCAGAGTTGTAATTCTACTAAAATAATAAAGCACACGACATGTCTTATTTAAGACACGGCGTGCGCATTTCCAGTTGGCCTAATACTTCAGACACTGAGGAAAAGTACATGGCGTGTCCCCCATAGACACGACGTGTACCTGAGAATTAAGAATTGAGACTTTCCTTTCTGGTAACGCACACGACGTGTATTAATTTAGACATGTCGTGTGCTTTACACTCAGAACAACTATCGGAGACTAGGACACGACGTGTCTAAAGGAAGACACAATGTATCCCTGTCAGTTTTAGCAATTTTGAAATATGACTCCACTCATTTTTAAAGACAAGACCACCCTATGGAGTAGTTATCTTTGGTCATAATTTGAAACTTTTTCATCCAAGAGCGAGTCTAGAGCAAAGGAGGTGATTTTGGCGGTGGAAGAAGGTAGTTTCTTACCAAAGAACCCCCATTCTTCCTCTTTTCTTCTCCATTTTTCTTCTCCAGAAGTGCAACAGAGCTTCTTCACTCCACAAAGCTTCTCGGGAGGGAAGTTTGTTTTGTTTGGAGAAGCTGTAGGAGTGGAATTTCATCCCCAAGCTAGAATTATACTCTTCTTGCTTTACACCTTTGGTTCTCTTAGCTTTTCCTTCTCTAAACCATGTTGAACTCTGAAACTTCTACATATTTTCTACTGTACTTCATCATGGACGAGTAGTTTTCCTTTTCTTGGACATGGGAGAGTAGCTCCCATGTCATAGCATGTATGAAACATGATAATTTCGTACTAAAGGCTAAGTTGCTTGTTTTTCCACCTTGAGAGTACCGATTTCTTTCTTCTCGCATGTATGGCTGGCCACTTTATGTGCATGTTTTATGCTCTTTTGCTTGATCTGAGAAGATAGGTAGGAGAGTAAGGTGGTACTCTCTTGGAAACTCTTTCTTTACCATGAGAGTGGAAATTATGGAGTTGAGGAGTAGGTTTGTGATCCAAAATGAAATTCATACATGAGAATGATGTTTTGAGTTTGGATCGTTGCACTTGCACCAAGAGGTGAAGTGCAACATACAACTCTCCTTTTTTTTGTGAACTCCAGAGCTTAAATATTATTCATCCTGTGCTCTAGAACAGGCCAAAGAACAGAGATGTTTACATCTAGTTCATACTCCGGACAGGCCGGCCTATTACAGCTAGAAGAAAGGAAAGTGCGGGTAGATAAAGAGGTTATTGCAAGTTTGTCGGCTGCCTTGTTGAGGTCCCTAGGGATATACATTACCATTAAATGGTCAAGGCTAGATTTGTTGACATGAAATTTCCTCCAAATATGTTGGAGACTCGGTGAGTTGCAGACTGTCTGGCTTACTAGCTTCACCGAAGAGCTAAAGTCAGTGAGAATAATGGCCATCCTAATTTTGTTGTTCTTACAAATAGTGGGTGCAGTAACCACTGCCATTAGCTCAGCTTGTAGTGGTGAGGTGGCATGTACATGAATACCTTCAAGTCTATGGAATTTGCCTTGGTTGTTGACGACATGAATGCCTATGCCAGCTTCCAAATTTTGGGCATGAAAAGTTGCATCAACGAAGATGATATGGTCGACCTCAGGGGGTCTACTGAAGCTTATAGCTGGTGCCGATGAAACCTCATTGTTGGCCTCCATGGCATGGATGATGGTCCTCGTTCGTTCTTGAATGAAAGTGCTCTGGACTTGTGCATTTGGAGTTTTGCACTCATGAATGAAAGAGTTCCTCGACCTCCAGAGGTGCCAACTTGCCACTAGGTGCAAGATTGTAGTTTTATGGTCCACCTGTTGAGGAGAAATAATCCATCTGATCCATTCCATTTCAGAGAGTTGGAACGATGCAGCTGAAGCTTGAAGGGCCTTCCAGGTATCTTTTTTGTGAGGGAAGTCATGCAAGAAGTGTAAAATGGTGTCTTCACAGTTGTTACAGACGGGGCAGATAGTATATGACACGCTTTTTACGTGCGTAGAAATACAAGTGTACGCGTCAATGTAATATAGGCCTTTGTGAGGCCCGAGTAGAACTCAGGGACATGTGAATTATCGGAGACTACTACTAACTACTCGCAATCAGCTAGACCAATTAAAAAGTTTGAAGTTGTTGGAAAATTAAAAGAAAAGAAAATAAAACAAAACAAAACTATCGAGTAAATGTTTAGTTTAATCAATTCAAGTGGAAATCTTTAGGATTGTGGTTTCACCACGGGTTATCATTGTATGAATTTCTAGATAGTCACTCAGATTTATCTCTCTATCCGGGTAGTGGCCTGAAATCAGAATTGCCCACTTCTGTGGTACAATTCACTACCTATGTCTAGGTCGGTTCCACCGTCGTATTAGCCTATACCCTAAACTAGGTGCTTTAAAATCGATCTCTCGGTTTCCACCATTAACCTTACACCACCTTGTTCAAGGGATTTTTCAATTAATGTAAATTTCATATCTTTTCAACCATTAATTCTTCTTTCAAATTAATTAAGGGCATTAGATTATTATTATGGTGATCAAGCATAACAATATAATTGAGAAAATGAAATTATACCACGGATTTAAATGATAAATGATGAATTACTATGATAAAATTGTCATACAATGATTTGCCGGGCTACTCCCGGTCCTAAAGATAAAGGGGATTAGCCCCGCATGTTCATCTCAAAGCAAAACATGGTAGAGAAAAGGGGAAACATGGAGAAAAATGTGATTGAGTGATGAAATCCCTGAACGGAGAAGATCCAACCGCTCCTTGGCGTAGAATACACGTTCTCCCGCCTTTCGGTGGTGGAAATCATCTTCTTCGGTGTCCGAATCGGCTGGGGCGTGCTTCTGGGCTCCGTTCTTCTCTCCACACCTTCTCGGGACTTGTGCAGTGGCTAATGACGTGATAGATTGCTCTTGGCCGCCGTCATTAGGTATAACCTCTGAATTAGGTCGCCCAATTACCACAACCGTCATATTTAGATCAATCTGAAACAAACATGTATCTGACGGTGTCGATACCATCGACGTGTTGAAGCAGTATATGGTTTCAACATGCATAAAACAAAAATGCCCTAAATGATGCATTTACACATGAACATGCCCTAATGCCTAAGATTGGGTGGAATGATGCATGCACTAGCATCCCGTCTCAAAATGAGATGGATATCTAACTGAGCTACATCATGTTCTTACTCATCTTAAAATGCAGGTGAGACTATGTTCCTTTCTCCTTATTCCACTTGCTTCTCAATAATTTCTTTTTTTTTCATTTTTTCATTTTTTTCACTCTTTTTTTAAGCCCTTATATCCATAATTGATAATGAATTATTTGTTGGGCTCACTTTTTCTGCATAGCTCAAATATTTGAAGCCTTTATGAAGGTATGGAACAGTTAACCACCCTTAGATAAGAAATAAGTTACATGATGCGCTCTATGCATAGAAATTATGAATGCAGCTAAATGACACGCACCTAAGGATAATGTGCATGTATCACTATTCTATTTTTTTTTATTTTCATGTAAAACATGTAAAAGTGGTTGCAATGCAAAACCTATCTATATGAGATGCAACCAAAAAGATTAAAACCATAAAGTACTTCCAGTTCTTATGGTGGGTTGTGAAAAACAATGAGGTGGAAAGATCACAAGACTAATTGACTGAACCTTTGAAGATTATTATGTGTCCCTCCTTACTGACATGTGTAGTAATTAAGAGGTTTCTCTCTCTTACTTCAAATTAGAGTCTCACTATCATTTGGTCAGTTTAGGCTCACACAACCAAATCCGTCCACTTTTCATGAATCATGAGGAATGTACAGTTGTGATTTTCTGTTTTAGAGTTGACAAAACCAATCATTTTCTTAAGTTATGTGCTCAAAGTTGAACAACACAAGCTTGCAAACACTCAAAAATTTTTAATTTTCCCTTAATTTCACATGTACAGGCAAGTGAGATGACACAAGACTTAAGACCTCCACAATTACACTAGATAGAATGTGGATCCTACAAACAAACTAAGATTGCAAGAAATAAATGACAAGAAACAAAAACAATAAAACTAAAAACTGAGAAGATAAAAGATAGAGTTGTTCCAACTACCCCCCTAAGCTTGAATTCGACTATGGCCTCATAGTCAAAAACAATATTAAAGGTTGGAACAGAGATACTGATTTACTCTTCTGGCGGAGGCGGGTACTATGGGGATGTGGGGTCCCAAGATGGGTACTGCCCCTGAAAGCTTGGATCATACTGGGGCATAGATGGAGGTTGTGGATACCCCCCAAAGTAGTTCTGGCTCCAGTAATGATCATAAAAGGGTTGCTGCTGCATCTCCATCCTATGCAACCTGTCATGAATCTGTTATTGGTTGTCAAGGAGGAGGCGCTCATTCTCAAAGATTTCCCTCTGATTGTCAAGTAACTGGTCCGTAGTCCCCTGAATACCGATATACACCGTAGTGTGATGTTGTTGTGTTTTCTGTATATCCCGCAGCATGGCATACATTCCTTGCATCGAATAGACATCCTCGCTTGGCTGCAAGGGAGGTGGCGGTGGCGGAGGCTGCGAAGATGAAGATGCACCCGGATGCATGCGAGGACGCTTCCTAGGTGCTACTCGTGCCCGAAGAGTAGTGTAGGCCTCCTCTTCCTCTTCAGCCTCATCGTCGTTATTGTTTTCGTCGTCGTTGCCGCTGTCTTCATCGGAGTCCGCAATGGCTATGATTGGCCATCGGAAACGTTGAGCCCCTTCGATATGGAAGACAGGGTCTGGAAGTGAACATTCTTGATATGCTTGGTTGACATGACAGTGTGCATATGCCAAACCATCTCGAAGCAGGATCAAATTGGATCGGTGAAGATGCTGCAGATTAACCTTGCTTCTGTTGGAGAGAGGAGTCAAGGATGAGAGGTTCAGCCCAAGATAGTAGGCCAGCTGTGTAACGTCTATTTCGAGAAAACAAGATTAACTAATGCGGAAGAGTTCACTAAGTATCGGATTACCTGAAATCACTAAAAAATTTAAACTTTTTACGAAGAGATCCTTTAAAGGTAAAGCTTTCTCATAAAGCAACATGATAAGTTGTTTACAACTGATCCATCAGTAAAACTCTGTAAGGTAAGATATAAAAGTCTCTAAGGACTGGACCAAAAACTCGAAAGCACTAACTATTACTCTGAGGACCTGAGAGTACAGAGACGACATATAGGACTCTAACACTATCTACACATGACATAGCAGCCAATGCCTCCACCTGAAGCTTCACTGCTGTCCTTGGTACTGTTGATGCTGCCCTTCACTTATTGAAGGATTTCTGCCTCCTCGCCCACGTCCACCTAAAGGTTGAAATCCACGGGGTGAGACAATTATAAAAATCATCCCAGCGAGAGATATAACTCTTCGCCAGAAGCATAATTATTGCAGCATAAGAGAATAAATGTACACAAAGAAGTTATGTATATTTGGGAGTAGTTAAAACAATGTTTAACAGATTAAACTATTCTTTATACTAAAAGCAATGCAACTATAAATTGATAAAATCACATGTCACTTTTCACATCACTAACTCCCTTCATACTTAGATCATATATCCATTGCCTAGCATTGTTATTTGGGAAAGGATGGCCTGTAGCCATACTCCTCCCAAAGTGTTAGGATTCCATCTCCACAACATATCTGCATAACTTGTACATATGATATCAGACTTAACATTACTTATGTAATACAAGGGTTATTTACATTCATAACCCATTAGTCTGTAGTTAAGCTTTTCACAGGATTATTCTGTAATAGAATTTCACATAGAAACACTTTGGTTTAGGTCATACCTCATATCTTTAATATTGGGATATCAATCCCTAACCATCTTATTAATATGAAATCCGGAATGTGGGAGTTCAAACCCCTGGACTAATCATATCATTTGTTACCAAGTAACATCTCATTTATCTGGTTATCTAAATAATATGACCTTTGAAGATCAACAAAGCATATTACTCGTGGTTCATTCAACCTATCAAGCTCATATGTTATCACTTACCAGATAACATGACATTTAGTTATACTCTTGAATTATAGGTAACAAGTGTTCTTAATGCATTTAGCATTATAAATCTTACCTGGATATGATCACCTCTATATGAAACCTATCAAGCTTAACTTTTATCAGTTATTCCATATACTCCCACATACTCTAAAGTATGTGATCCAGGAGTTCCCTTTGTAAAAACTGTTTCACTATTATTTAAATTCTGACAATGATGGATCTATGATCAGGGCTCTACATGGTATGATTATACTTGATTATTAGGTACATATCAGTATTCTTTTAGCATCATACATGTTTCCAAACATTCAAGTACTAAACATGGCTATAACAGAAGAATACGAAATGTACAAGTATAACTCATATCAGTTATCAACTGGATATCAATTCATAATCATCTTATCACTGTGATTCAAGAACATGGGTGCTCACACCCTTATATCATCATAACACTTGCTATCAAGTGCCATATCATCATCAAGTCATCTATTAGCATGACCTTGATTGAAGCAATGTATATACTTTTCACATATCATTACTCTAAAAGCTTATAATTGTTTTCAAGGAATATGACATCATAACTCATACCTGGCTATGATTACCTCATAATATCAACCTGTATGACTTATACAAATAAGGACATGCATATATAACAATGTCAGCACAATATCAAAACTTCTCAATTTCATAATAGGACACCACAGTCGTGCCACCTTGCACGGTCGTGCAAAGTAAGACTACCACGGTTGTGCTCCCTTGCACGGTCATGCAAGCTAAGGCTACCACGGTCGTGCTCCCTTGCACGGTCGTGCTACAGCATATCATTACATGATTCATATATATATATATATATATATATTCTAATTTCTCATTCTTTCAAATTGATTAGGTCACAACAACCCTTCAACGAATTACATACTACTATGGTCAACATAGGGTATCAAGCTATTAATCCTATAAACAATTAAGAATTCTCACTTTAATTGGTTCTTAAGCACTTAGGTATTATTAGGGTTTCAACCTTCACACCTTCATTGATTATCATTACTAATCATTATTGGATCAATAGAACATTCATCATCTTAATTCTTAAAGATTCAATCACATTGGACCTCCACTTCATAAGGTATCCAATTGAATTAGGGTTTCCAATGTTGATTCCTCCAATCATCGAATTCATGGAACCAATCATCATTTGGACCTATACTCATACCTTAATTGAGTTTAATAGGTCAACCTTCAACTGATTTGTCCCTCACTTGACCCTCAAATGACCATCAATTAGGGTTTAACTCAATCGAATTAGGGTTTGGAATCAATAACCCTTCAACATATTTCAATATGGGTTTAATTGATTTGAACCTATTGAACCATCATTCAATTGGGACATGACCTGACCCCAAACGGTCTTGAGGTCATTTGGATGACCTCCAAACGGTCTTGAGACCGTTTTCCCATCATATCATCAAAATCAAAGTAAACTAATTAAGGTTTGGATCATTGGATTGATCACCAAAACAACAATTGATTACATTCCAACTTAGTATCATTGGATCATCATTTGCTTAACCATACTCACCCCTAGACCTCCAAACGGTCTTGGGTGACCTCCAAACAGTCTTGAGACCGTTTGGATGAGTTCCAAACGGTCTTGAGACCGTTTGGCTCAACAAAACCTTGGATTCTAGTGAAAAGTCATTAGGGTTTGAGCTATTGAGTTGATCATCAAATCAGCATTGCATTGTATATCAACTTGGTACCTTTAGACCTTTAAACACCTAACCATACTCAACCCTAGACCTCCAAACGGTCTTGGGTGATCACCAAACGGTCTTGAGACCGTTTGGATGAGCTCCAAATGGTCTTGAGACCGTTTGGCCCATCCATCCTTTGGATTCTAGTGAGAAATCATCAAGGATTGGTCTATCGAGTCGATCAACAATTCAGCACTTAATTGCAATATGATTGGTATCTTTGGACCTTCAATTGATCACCTATACTTGACCCCAGACCTCCAAACGGTCTTGGGGTGACCCCCAAACGGTCTTGAGACCGTTTGGGTGATCCCCAAACGGTCTTGAGACCGTTTGGGCCAATCAACCCCAAACAATCAACTCAAATCAATGCAAATCCAACACTTAGTCGATTAGGGTTAACACCATATCTTTTGTCCTTCAAACACTTAACCATATCCAACCCTAGACCTCCAAACGGTCTTGGGTGACCTAAAAACGGTCTTGAGACCGTTTGGGTGATCCCCAAACGGTCTTGAGACTGTTTGGGCAAGAAAACCCAAAAAGTCATATCAATCAAGTTGAAAGTCAGCACTTAATCCAATTAGGGTTTACATAATTGATTAGCCTTAAACTCACGATTCCGTTGGAGTTAATCCCTCAAATTTGGAGGGTTATTAACCAACATGATTATGAACAGGAATCCCAAACGGTCAACGCTTGGTCAACTCACTCAAACGGTTTGAAACCGTTTGCCCAAAAAGTTCAAGTTAATCAGATTGGAAAATGAGCACTTAATTCAATTCGATTGCCTAATTGTTTAGCCTTTAACGCATGATTCCTTGGGAGTTAACCTATCAAATTTGGTAGGTCATTAGGCCAAATAATTAGGAACAGTAATACCAAACGGTCAATGCTTGGTCAATGCACTCAAACGGTCTTGAGACCGTTTTCCCAAAACGTTCAAATTAATCAGATTGAAGATCAGCATTTAATTCAATTCGATTTTCCTAATTGATTGGCCTTCATCCTACGATTCCTTTAGAGTTAACCCCTCAAATTTGGTGGGTCATTAGCCTACGTAATTATGAACAGAAATCTCAAACGGTCCACGCTTGGTCAATGCCCTCAAACGGTCTTGGAGACCGTTTGCTCCAACCGACCTTGTGAAACCGTTTGCCCTTCAAACGGTTTTGCAAACCGTTTGCCCCAAACCGTTTGGCCAGGGGGGGGGAACAGGACCGTTTGATAAAGTAACATTGGTAATCACTCCCATCTTCTTCTACCTCCAGATCAAGGTCTGTTCTTTGTGGTTTTAGTTGCAAGAAAGCAAGGAAGAGTGGGAAAGAAGAAGAACTAAGTACTAATTGCAAGAACAAAGATATGCATAAGAAAGCAAAAGGTTTAGAGTTATAAAAACCACCTTAAACGTTGTTCCTAGAGCTCCAAGCTTCAAGCCTTTAATGGCATCTTGAGCTCCACAGGTTGGTCCAAGGTGATTCTCCAAGGAAAAGATGGAGATGATCGGCTAGAACAAGATATCTAAGTGAATTAGCCATGAAACCAACTTATACAAGAAGTTTCTCCATGAATTCAAGCTAGAAGGTGGTGTTCTCTTACCTAGAACAGGTTGGTCGCCCCCCTGATCTCCAGAGCTTCCTTAGACAGTTTGAGAAAGATGAGAAGTGAGGAAGTGAAGGGGAAACGTTGGTTTGGTTTGGAAAGAAAGGTGCTTATATAGTTTAGGCTGATTTTCACCATAAGGACCTCTAAAGCATAGAGTTCTCATCTAAGTCCCTCCTTCTTTCTAAGTCACGTCCAAGCATGATAATCCTATGCAAAGTCCATCAAAACTCAAGATCTAAGGGTAGAGAAAACCAACATGCATACTAGGATACATATATGAAGGGTCTTCTCACTCATACTAGGTGTTTTCACTACAAGGGTCATCCTTCTTATCCAATTATTCAATTGAAGCGCCCCTCTCATCATTTCTTCTCTAAAAGATGTCAAGAGTCATAAAATATATACTAGAAGGTATATTTTACAAGTTGCACCCCATATTTTGGGTAAATTGCACTTTACACCAAAGTCAGGGTTTTAAGCACAAGGACTGCTCCACAAGCTGCACCTTGGTGCCCAAGCTTGGAGAATCCATCATACCTCAACATATTCATTAATATGATGTTTAATCATCAAAGGAACATCTTAACATGTGAAATTTGCAAGTTAACCCTTCTAATTGGGTAATTTGCACATAGGTCCCTGCATAACAAAACAATATTACAACATTGTTTTAAAAAGACATAAATGAAATTATAGATTCTTCTAAAGCTTAATGACATATCAAGGGGTAATCACAAGCCTCTAATCATATTTTAAGCAAAACACCTAGGGTTAGTTCATAACCCAGGTCAGGGATGTTACAAGCGGTGTGATAAGTCCTCCAAAGTGAATTGGAGCCTTCCGCGTACTCTGCTTTACCGCCAACACTCGTTGTAGAAAGAAAGCTCCCCAGTGGCACTCTTGGCGCTTCAGGAGTTTATGCAAGAAAAAAAAGTCCGTCTCCTGGAACTTGCTGAGAGCCAGATCACCACGGCCGAATAGGGTGGTGCAGATCATGCGGTGAAGAACCCGCACAAACGGATGCTCGAAATCTGCTACCACCACATTGTAGTAGCTCACAAATTTGCCCGACAGCACAGTCACAAGCTCGGTGAAGATTGCGTCGTAGTCGGTCCGGTTGTTTGGCCGCCGATAGTCACTTCACGAATGATTCTAGTTATAGAACTCATTGAACTGCCTGAGTGTGAGATTGTAGTCATTGTTGTACAGCCGGAAAGACACACGGCCCTTGAACCACTCACTGTCCGTGGTGATGATGTCATTCGGAACGACACAGACGTCCAGCGATGCCATGAATTCCACCACCAGCTCTTTGTATGTAGGCCATTCATTGAAGAACAGCTGGCCGTCAGCATGGTATTCCATCTCATCGGGCCTCCTGCCCGTGTGATGTGCCTGCCCCTTGAGAACATAGGCCATATTAGCCTCAAACCCCAGGTTGAGGATCGTCACCCACTCAACATAGTGGGTCGGCTCGATTTTCCTCTTCAGGATCTCCTCGTAGATCTTCTTGACCTCCGCAGATGGATGAACAATCCGCGGGTGTGGGATCGATGCAGTCGGTGGAGGAATGAACTCCGGGATATCCATAGGGTTGGCGCGCGAAGAAGATGCACCAGCAACATGCACCATGGTTGCGGAAGAAGGAGTAGAAAAAGAGCTCGGTGAAGATCGGAGAAGAAAATCTCCGCTCGATGAAGAACGTGCTCCTGGATGCTCGTCGCCGGGCTAGGATTGCTCTGGAGGACGCTCGGCGCAAGTGGAGAAGAATTGCTCTGGGGTTGTGACATCATATGACGACAATCCTTCTCATATATAGCTGAAGCTGACGCTGCTGTGTGCCCGTCGATACCATCGACGCGGGTCGATGGTATCGACACGCGTAGCACAATCTGTACTGCCACCGGTATCGACGGTCGTCGATGGCTGGATTTGCAAGGCCCGGATCGCTGACGTGTCGATACTATCGACAGGTGTCGATGGTATCGACCCATCCCCCAGATCGACTTTCTTGTTGCAGCGATCGTCGTTGATCTCCTTTCGTGTATTGGTGACGTGGCACGTCGATACTATCGATGCAAGTCGATAGTATCGACTTCAATTTAGGGCAACACCCTCGCGAGGCCCGGCCGTCGCCTTCTTTTTGAAACTGGTTCGATACCATCGAAAGGCCCATCGATGGTATCGACTTCACTGAGACGATTTCTTCTGAATATCTCCAGAGATCTCGATGGTATCGACTGGCATGTCGATACTATCGACTTTGACTTAGCGATCAACCTGTTGGTGTGTCGATACTATCGACGAGGTCATCGATAGTATCGACACAGTGCGATTTCTGTAGTCGCCAACCTGTACCCGGGTCGATACCATCGACTCCTGCACAATGAGCAAACAATCACGGTACCTTTTTTACACTAAAAAAAAGTCAAAACAAATCAAACTAAAAATGTAAAAGAAACTAAACTAAAGTACCGATGGCTGGGTTGCCTCCCAACAAGCGCCCTTATTTAACGGCTTAGGCTAGACGACATGAAACTTCTCATGCATCTGGAAGTGCAATGAGTTTGACCTCATTCACTTTCCTTGTGTAATCTTCACCAAAATACAATTTTAACCTTTGTCCATTGACCAGGAATGTGGTCTTGCCATCCCTGCATTGCTTCAAGAGAATAGGGCCATCCCAAAAATAATATCATAGAGAATGGAAAAATTTCTTCTTCTCTTGATACGTCCAATCATCCGGGATGATTTTGCAGGCAAGATAGTTCACAATATAAGAAAACTACGGATCTTTAGATGTCACTTTCAAAGGTTGTTCGTCTGGAAATGTCTCGGGAATGGGTATGTGTAAATCTTTTTCATCTACCCTCTCTAACCTAGACAAATGGTCCGCGACCACATTTTCAATCCCCGCCTTGTCTTTGATTTCGATATCAAATTCCTGTAAAAGCAAGATCCACCTAAACAATCTAGGTTTGGCATCCTTTTTCTCCATCAAATACTTAATGGCGGTGTGGTCCGTCCATACCACGACTTTCGATCCAACTAGATATTGCCGAAATTTTTCAAAAGTGAAAACAACGGCAAGAAATTCTTTCTTGGTAGTCATATAGTTTAGTTGGGTGTCATTCAAAGTTTTAGATGCATAAAAAATCACAGCGGGTTTATTGTCCACCCATTGTCCCAACATAGCCCCAACCGCGAAATCGGATGCATCACACATTAGTTCAAACGGCTTGGTCCAATCCGGTGTTTGCACAATCGGTGCGGAAATCAATTTTTCCTTAAGCACGTTGAACGCATGTAGACATTTTTCATTAAAGTCAAAAATAGCATCTTTTTCTAAAAGCTCAGATAAAGGTTTGGCAATTTTAGAAAAATATTTTATAAAACGACGATAGAAACCGGCGTGACCTAAGAAACTCCGCACCCCTTTTACCGAATTTGGTGGGGGCAATTTGGAAATCACTTCGATTTTCACCGGGTCTACCTCCAAACCTTTGCTAGACACTTTATGTCCTAGCACTATTCCTTCACTGACCATCATGTGGCATTTCTCCCAATTGAGGACCAAGTGTGTGTCCTCACAACATTGCAAGACCTTATCTAGATTGTAAAGGCACTCATCAAAGGATGCACCATAAATAGAGAAATCATCCATAAAAACCTCTAGACAACGTTCTACCATATCAGAAAAAATGGCAAGCATACAACGCTGAAAGGTCGTCGGTGCATTACATAACCCAAAAGGCATACGACGGTACACAAACGTTCCATAAGGGCAAGTGAAGGTGGACTTCTCTTGGTCCTTAGGATCAATCGAAATCTGATTGTACCCCGAATAACCATCCAGAAAAAAAAATGTGATCGGCCGGTTAAGCGCTCTAAAATTTGATCAATAAATGGAAGAGGAAAGTGATCCTTTAGCGTAGTGGCATTCAATCGACTGTAATCAATGCAAACACGCCACCCGATTACCAAGCGGGTGGTGACAGGTTCATTTAAAAGATTATGGGTAATAGTGATTCCCCCCTTTTTAGGGACTACATGCATAGGACTCACCCATGTCGAGTCAGAAATAGCATAGATGATACCTGTAGAAAGAAGCTTAATCACATCCTTCTTAACAACCTCCATCATGCTCAGATTTAGTCGACGTTGTGGCTGAATCACCGGCTTGGCTCCCTCCTCGAGCCGAATCTTGTGCTGGCACAAAGTAGGGGAGATCCCCTTGATGTCTGCAACCGACCACCAGAATGCTCCTCGGTGGTTCTTCAACACAATAAGCAGCTGGTCCTCCTCAGCACTCAGATAAGCCGATATAATCACAGGCAGCTTTTCTTCCTCATCCAGAAATGCGTACTTTAGGTGCGGTGGCAACAGCTTCAACTCCAATTCTGGAGGGTTGATTAAGGATGATTGAAGTGGTGGTGGGAGTTCGTCTAAGTCTTCATAGTACCTCACATAGAAGCATGGCAACATCTGAAGCATCTTGGCGCACTCCTGCAGTGACTTGCTTCTCATCCAATCATGTGAGATATTGACTAAGCAGGCTTCAAGTGGTAATTCTGGATATGCATCAAAAACCGAATTTTCTATAGCTTCATCTTCAGTAGAGGGAGGAATGTCCTCCTCCTCATCATTCGGAAAACCTACAGCCTTGCTAAGGAATACCACCTTGGTCTGCTCCATGATGTCTACAGCCAATGTCCCTTTTTCCACCTTGGTCATGACATGAGCCATATCTAAAAATGGCTTCCCTAGACAAAGTGAGATATTGTGATCAAAATGTTTTACCATGTGGCACTGCTCCTTGGTTTTAGGTAATGTGGTGATGGAAGGCATGACCATCTCGAAGCGATCATCAGCTATACCTAAGGTCAAATGACCTCTCCCCCATATCAAGTATCATGTCAACTGTTGCTTGGAAGGGTCGTCCGAGTAGTAACTCATTGCCTTGTTCATCTTGCATCTCCATGACAACAAAATCTGCTGGAAATACAAACCGATCTACTTTCACTAGCACGTCTTCACAAATACCGTATGGCTTCACCACAGAATTGTCCACCAATTGGATTGTCATGTTGCTCGGCCGTGACTCTTTTAATCCCAGCTTCTTGAATGTAGAGAGTGGCATCAAGTTTATGCTGGCCTCGGAGTCACATAGTGCATCACCAAACTTCACTTTCTCGATGTAACATGAGATGTTGAAGCAGCCCGGATCCTGCCTCTTTGGTGGCAATGTGCCCATGATGAAGGCACTCACCTGCTCCTTAAGCACTACAACCTCCGTATCTAGGATTTTCCTCTTCTTGGTAATGATGTCTTTCAGAAATTTGTCATAAGAAGGGATTTGTTCAATTGCTTCCAATAATGGGATGTTGACTGAAAGCTTTCTGAAACTGTCTAGAAACTTTTTGAACTGGGCATCCACTTTCCTTGCCTTTGCACTGTTCGGATATGGGACTGGGACAGCCTGTTCCCTTTGATGCGGTGGCACATAAGGTGTCCATTTCTGCGTCTCCTCCTCATCTGCAATAGGATCTTCAATTGCATCCACTGCAATATCCGCAACTGGTTCTGTGACCGGTATGGGCAGCTCCTCAGTGGCCTCACCTTCAATTTCTGCTTGGGGTTTGCTTGGTTCATCGGCTCTGGGGTTTAACAGTTTCTTGCCACTCCTTAGTAAGATGGCCTTGGCCTGTTGGTTTCCTCCTGGAATATTAGTGTTACCCGGAAAACCTTGGTGCACCGGCTTCTTCAAATTGGCTATCTCTGCCGCCATTTGTGCCATGGACGTCTCTATTGTCCTCATTTGAGCCCCATGGCTCTGCAGTGTCTACCCGAACTGGTTCATAAATTCCCCCTGTTGCTTTATCTGCTGGACAAAAGTAGTCATTAATTCTTGATTTTGCTTGATCACTTGGTTGAGCAACTCCGTGCTCTTGTCCTCCGCTACTGGCTGGGGTTTTGCATCTGGATCCAGAACTTCTTGTCCTTCCTCCATGAGTAATCATTATTTCTATAACCTTACTGCTGCCTCATGAATTTGACTTGTGCCTCGTCCTCAGATTCAGTATCCTCCTTTGCAAGTAGTTTCTTCGCGAGAAGGTCCATCTTCTCATTCAGCTCCTTGATTGCTTTAGACTCCCCTGCACTCGAACATGCTCAACAGCGTCCCTGTTGCCCCACGATTGCTTCTTGGCCATGTTCTTAAGGATTTCCCAACACCTGGTGTCTGTGTTCTTCAAGAAGAATCCTGATCCTGTTGAATCGAGGTTACTTCTATCATGCTTGGAGAGAGAAAAATAGAAGATCTTGACATGTGTCTCTTTATCCAGCCCGTGATGTGGGCACCGCCTAAGCATGATCTGAAACCTTTCCCAGGTCTCAGAGTAGGTCTCCCCTGCTTTTTGAGTGAAGTTGTGGATCTTCCTGATCATGTCATTGGTCTTCTCGGGCGGGAAGAACCTTTCAAAGAAAACCTCCACCATGTGATCCCAAGATTCCACATATTCATCGTCCAGGTTGTGCAACCACTATCGTGCGTTTCCCGCTAGAGAACTCAGGAAGAGCTTCAAGTAGAGAACATCTTGTGGAAATCTGTCTATTTTTATCATATCACAATTCTCCACAAATTGACTTATATGCGCGACTAGGTCTTCATTATTGAGCCCATGGAATGCATTCGACTTAACCAAGTTGATTAATGCAGGATCAATCTTGTATGTCAGAATATTGACCTCCTACTTCTTGATCGGCCCCTTGGTAGCAGATGAAGAAGAAGCCTTGATCTTCTCCCATATTGTCTGTGGATCTGCCATTTCTTCCTGTTCTGGTTCTGAATCTATATCCTCCAGATGGCCTTGATTATAATCATCCTCGTCTTCCGGTCCCGGCAATGGAACCTCTGGTGCCTATTGCATGTAGTCAGTTCTACGCGTCTACACCATGCATAGTACCTGCAAAAATAAAAATTTAAGTTTAGTACAGTGCTTGACGATTACGAAGAAAGAATTAGAAAATAGAATATGAATTTTTTTTTTGGAATGATAAAAAAAAATGTGGCCTAGAGTGGCCGCTTGCAGCACTCGTAGTGCCGAAAATTGTCGTGTCCCCGACAACGACGCCAAAAACTTGACACACTTTTTACGTGCGTAGAAACGCAAGTGTACGCGTCAATGTAATATAGGCCTTTGTGAGGCCCGAGTCGAACTCAGGGACACAGGAATTATTGGAGACTACTACTAACTACTCGCAATCAGCTAGACCGATTAAAAAGTTTGAAGTTGTTGGAAAATTAAAAGAAAAGAAAATAAAACAAAACAAAACAATCGATTAAATGTTTAGTTTAATCAATTCAAGTGGAAATCTTTAGGATTGTGGTTTCACCACGGGTTATCATTGTATGAATTTCTAGATAGTCACTCAGATTTATCTCTCTATCCGGGTAGTGGCCTGAAATCAGAATTGCCCACTTTCATGGTACAATTCACTACCTATGTCTAGGTCAGTTCCACCGTCGTAGTAACCTATACCCTAAACTAGGTGCATTAAAATCGATCTCTCGGTATCCACCATTAACCTTACACGACCTTGTTCAAGGGATTTGTCAATTAATGTAAATTTTGTCTCTTTTCAACCATTAATTCTTATTTGAAAGTAATTAAGGGCATTAGATTATTATTATGGTGATCAAGCATAACAATATAATTGAGAAAACGAAATTATACCACGGATTTAAGAGATAAATGATGAATTACTATGATAAAATTGTCATACAATGATTTTTCGGGCTACTCCCGGTCCTAAAGATAAAGGGGATTAGCCCCACAAGTTCATCTCAAAGAAAAACATGGTAGAGAAAAGGGGAAACATGGAGAAAAATGTGATTGAGTGATGAAACCCCTGAACGGAGAAGATCCAACTGCTCCTTGGCGTAGGATACACGTTCTCCCGCCTTTCGGTGGTGGAAATCGTCTTCTTCGGCATCTGAATCGACTGGGGCGTGCTTCTGGGCTCCGTTCTTCTCTCCACACCTTCTTGGGACTTGAGCAGCGGCTAATGACGTGATAGATTGCTCTTGGCCGCTGTCATTAGGTATAACCTCTGAATTAGGTCGCCCAATTACCACAGCCGTCGGATTTAGATCAATCTGAAACAAACATGTATCTGACGGTGTCGATACCATCGACTCGAGTCGATGGTATCGACCCTGCACTGTATCGGCTGGTCTTCTTTTCTTTTCTTTGTCGCAACTGATGCCGCCTCGATACCATCGACTCGGGTCGATGGTATCGACATTCTTAAGCATTGTTTTTGTCTCTTTCCGTCATTGTAGCTCCACCATTCGATGGTATCGACTTTTGTGTCGATAGTATCGACTCTCTTTTCTCTAGCAACCTGATGGTATCTCGATACCATCGACTCTCCTGTCAATAGTATCGAGATTTTGCTGCTCCTTGCGGCTGGCAACCTGTGGTCCGGTCGATGGTATCGACAGAAGCAGATACTTGTTTTTCCTGAAATTGTAACACGAAACCACATAAGCCAAAACAAAACATATTCTTGTAATAATTTATGCTCAAAATATTGAAATAAAGGAGATTTGACATAGAGAAAGATCATAGACCAAAGTATATGAATTATGCACTATTAACCACCAAAATGACTAATAAATGCATAAAACACAATTAAAACAAGTCTATAAATGTGAATCAAAATCATCGCATCAGTATCCACATCCAGATGTCTTCTACTTTTCTCTGTATTGGTAAGAAAAGCCTTGTGTTGAAGGAGCAAGGCAAAGATTTTAAGTTTCTCTGGTTCTTTCATTTTCCAGATAAACTTCCAGATTCCATCATTGGTGTCTTTGGGGTTATCTCCCTCTTTGATCCAGTTATAGGCAGCCTTAGCCATGAGATTCCCATGGGTGTCATGCGGCCAGACCCAACAATCCAGTTCAGGGTGGATTGTGGGAGGTAGAATGTAGTGGATGATATGTTGGACCTCAGGTGGCATGAATGCATTGATGAACAAGGTATCCCATTCACCACTGTCCATACGCATAGATTTGGCCTCCATATCTTTGAGTTCCTGTGGGATAGGCCAGTTGGGAGCGATGTCCATTACTAATTTACCATTGATTTATTTATCCAACCAAACATTTGTGCCTTCTCCATCGTTGATTGTTTTATAGCATACAAATGACACTTCTAACAAGTTACGTTTTATGAAACTCCAGGCTGACGAACAGGGCTTGTTGATTGCATGTGTTCCCCGCATGTATTTCTCCCTCATTATTCTGACCCAAGGAGCCTGATGGTTATTCAAGAAGCTCCACACGTTCTTGAGCATTAAAGCCTTATTTTGATCATGAACGTTCTTTATACCTAAACCTACATTACACTTAGGTTCGGTTACCTTCTTCCAGGAGACCAGGGACAATTTCTTTTGTTCCCTCTCGCCTGACTAGATAAAGTTAATGATATGCTTGTTGATATCATCGCACAGAGATGGAGATAGTTTGACTGATTGCATTGTGTGTGATGGAATGGCTTGCAGAGTAGCCTTGGCCAGAGTGATTCGGCCTTCCAGGGAGAGGTGGCGAGCTACCCAGCTCGACATACACTCTCTAATAGTGGTGGATATATGTTGGTGTGTAGTCTTGTTGACCCGATGATGAAGAATGGGAACCCCCAGGTATCTGCCCAGGTCGTTCGTTCTTTGGATACGAATGGCCTGACAGAACGTGCGCTCTTCACTTCGTGTGGTGTTGGCAGAGAAGAAGCACTTTGATTTCTCCTTTGAGATGACTTGTCCAGAGACCAAGCTGAAGTTATTGAGTACCTCAAGGATGTTTAGACCTTGAGCTGGGTTTGCTTCAGCCATAAGAAGAATATCATCTGTGAAGAGGACGTGCGACAGGGGAGTGACATGCCTTGTAAGCCTAATTGGTTTCCATATGTTGTTGGAGAGTGATTCGTTAATTGCCTGTGAGAGCCTCTCCATGCAAAGGAAAAAGACATATGGACTAAGGGGGTCCCCTTGGCGAACACCCCTTGTTGTCTTGAAGGCAGGTAATGGGACACCTTCCCAGAGGATAGAAGTATTGTCCGAGGTGATGATATCCATTATAAAAGACACAGTGATATGGGGAAGGCTTGTCTTGATGAGAGTATCCTTGATAAAACTCCAGTTCATTTTGTCAAAAGCTTTGGACAGATCGAGCTTGATTTTCACCCATTTCTTGCCTGAATTTTTCTGTTTCATGGAGTGAATAACCTCCTGCACAAGCAAAATGTTGTCGCTGATATTTCTTCCAGGGATGAAGCTCGACTATTTTTCAACGATCCAATCTAGAAGGTGAGGCTTTATGCGTTCTACTAGGATCTTGGACATAAGTTTAAAGCAAGAATTATTTAGAGAAATTGGACGTAGATCTGAGCAGCTTTGCGGTTGCTTCGTTTTGGGAATTAGAATCATATGGGATTCTACAAGGTTGGCATCAACATGGCCGCTATTGAAGGCTTGTTGTGTCATGATCACGATTGATGTTCCTACTGTATTCCATTGACTCTGTATGAAGTTGGTATATACCCCATCGGGGCCAGGTGCTTTGGACGGCGCCATGAGGAAGACAGTCCTCCGAATTTCATCATGGTTGGGCATTCTTGCTATGAAGTTGGAGGCTGGGAAGGTCAGTAGTTTGAAAGTGACGAGATAGTTTGAGATAGCCAGGGAATTTGTGGCGCTCGTTTCTAGTTGGGCCATAAGGTTAAGAAATGGCTTAGGACCAGGGCTTGCAGAGCGTCGGGGGTCTCCACCCATTCACCATCATCTTTGCAGAGACGGCTGAGTTTGACAAAGTCCCTGCGGGCCTTGACAAAAGAATGGTAGAAATTTTTATTGCCATCGCCACACTTGAGCCAGTGGATGTGTGCCTTCTGTTGCCAGTCTAGTTCTTCTTCGAGGAGAATTTTAGAGTGTTGTTCTTGCAGGTTAATAGACAGAAGATCATTAGTAATACTAGGATTTAGGATATCTGTCACCTGGCATTTATCTAACTTGGAGACAATGGATTTCTTTAAGATCTGCTTTTTCTAGAGCTTCTTCTTTTCCCACTAAAGGATGACAGACTTGAAAGGTAGGAGTGCCTCAGGGAAGCTTTTGGAACTGTCCCATGAGGGCATGATGATCCGGTTGAAGTCTTCTGTGAGCTTCCAACTTGCCTTGGTTTTGAAGATTGCCTGTTTAGCTGCAACATTTGTGGAGCTCGATAAGAGAATCGGGTTGTGGTCTGACTGTAGCCTGGGAAGGACACTACAGTTGAAACCACCCTCGACTTGGAGCCAGGAGTCATTAGCTATGACTCTGTCAAGTTTCTCGAGAAGGTGTTGCCTCTTGAAGGTGAAGAATTGTCCTGCCATACGAACCTCAGCTAGGCCGCTACCCCGAAGTAAGGCATTGAACAACCGGTTGTTCGTTCGATCAAAGTATTTACCTCTATGTTTTTCTGATACATCAAGCATTGTATTGAAATCACCCAGCACCGCCCAAGCTGTAGAGGTACGTTGTGAGATTTTAGTGAGCCTTGTCCATAAGTACTTTCTCTTCAACGGACTAGGACTTCCATAGACAAAGGTAACATACCAGGAGTGATTGATTCTGCAGTGTATAAATTGTTGGTGGTTGCTTATTACTCCCAGATGGAAGTTTGCTTCATCCCACAGGACCCATATTCCGCCAGAGAACCCAAGGGCCTCCACACAATGTGAATAGGTAAACCCTATCTTTGTAATAACATTGCTCGCGGAGGTGCCACTGCACCTAGTTTCAATAAGAACTAAAATGTGAAGTTTATACTTCATCTTATATTCTCTAACAAGTCTGACTTTATATTTGGAGCACGCTCCTTGGATATTACAGCAGATGATATTCATTTAAAAAGGAGAGAGGGGTGGGGATAATGAATTATAGCAAGAAGGCCTTGTCCTTGGCCTTCCCCGTCAGTTGCATTGTTTCCAGCTTCTCCAACTTCATCATGAGGACCTGAGACCATGGTGTCCATGTCCTGGACCTCCCCTGTGAAGCTGAGATGTTTCTGAGGGCCCGAGGGTCCTAATTGGCTGATTGATTGTGCTATTTTTCCTTTTTTCCACTCTCGTCCAGGGCTCACTACCACATTTTGGTAGATGATCTTTCTGTTCCTGAGGATTACACCAGAGTTGCTTGGGCTGGTGTTCCCCCAGGAGAACTTGTCCGGTGGGATGTTTGAGTCCATTAGTTCAATCGTGCTCCCAAAACGGAAGGCCTCCCCATCATTGGGTTCAAGATTCCTGCCCTCGGACATCTGATCATCGATCAGGATGACCGTTGTGTCTGGTACACTGGCATATCGTGCCTTATCACTTGCATTGGATTGATGTTTCTATTTTGGTGGTGGCTTAGGTGGTCCTTTCTTCTTGTTCTTTTTACTAACAACAGTTTCCCAATCGAAGTTGTCCTTGTCATCTGCTGGGGTGGTCGGGTCCGTGTTGACTGGTTTGTTATGATTTTCTTTATCTCTTGGGTTCTCTTTGCTTGGTGCCTCCTTGTTGGGTGCATGTTCCTGTCTTGGGCCATTTTGTTTCGGTGGCTGGCGTCTTACAGGTTTAGGGGCATGTATCACCTCTGCATACGTGCATGGGCCCAGCTGTGTCGAGGAGGATGCTTCAGTAGGGACAAAGGGTAGTGCATGGTTACAATCCTTGTCTGAGTGGCCTATTCATCCACACTTCATACAGACAATTGGTAAGTTCTCATATTCCAGGCGATATTGCTCCCCGTTGAGTAAGATCGCCGGCAGGAGTGGTTTGGTGGTATCTACCTCAACAGCAATGCGGGCAAACTTGCCATGGTCGCCAGTTGATGTTGTTTCATCAATCTTGATCATCTTTTCGACGAGGTTTCCGATGAGCGCAAGGAGTTGATTCTGATAAAGGTAGACTGGAAGGTCCTTCACCCTCATCCACATGACCAACCTGCGTGGGATCAGATTTGATGGTTGTAAGTCCACAGACCATGATTGCACCGAGAGGTAATTGCCAAAAACAGTCTAGGGACTTCCGGTCATGGCCTTGATGAAGTCCGCTTCGCTGGCTAGTTGGATAATGTAGTAACCCATCTCAAGGTCGATCTCCCTGAAGGAGTCCGAAGGCAACCATAACAGTGAGAGGCGGTTTACAAGGGTTTGGAAACTAATGTTCCCTCTGATCAGCTTGACGATGACAGTGTATCGCCATGGTTCAAGCAATGGTGAGAGCGACTCCAGGTTAATTTTTAGGGTGGGGAGGGCCCCGGTACAATCCACCTTGATGTCGTTTGTGGTGAGCATATCTGGGGATACGATCTTGAGTAGGTTTGAGTCTTTATGCCCTATCATTGCTTCCTTGTAGGATCGGTCGCTTTGTTGTTCATGGCCATTGTTGCCTTGGGCTATCTCAGCCAAACTTCCATTAATAGCAGTACCAGTGGGGTCTTGTGGTGTCGTCCTCATGCATAAGGGGATGGGGTCACGCCCATCGCCTCCTCGTCTTCCACTCCTTCCTCCTCGGCCGCGGCCACCGCCGCCGTCAAACCTTAGATGGTCACACATTCTCCAGCCAATATAAACTAGAACCCTTAGTAATGGAATAACATACAACTCTCCTTTAAAACAAGTGCTTAGATATGTTTAAATTTTTTGCTCCTATTTTACGCTATGATATGTTGGTGAAATCCTAAGTCCACGATACTTCCATATCTGAAATTTAACCTCTTTTAGTAATCCATTTACTATTTTTCTTAATTCTGAAATTTTAGCTTAATCAACCAAATCAAACCTTTAAAATGGTATAGATTGTTGAACCTTAGCACTATTGCATTTAATTGATTGCTAAATCTCCTTGTGTTCAATCTCGACTACAACTGCTTATGTATACTTGTGGGAATTGGTTAGTTGAGTAAAAGATCTTTCCTAAGATGGAAACTCGTTAGTGTAACAACCAACAAGTTTTTGGCGTTGTTGTCGGGGAGCTACAGTTAATATAATTAGAGTAATAAGTGCTAATTAGTATTTGAGATTAGATCATCATTTCCATTTTCAAATTTCCATATACCTTTTAGTTGTGTTCTCAATATCTCTTGCTATTTTTTAGGTTGTATGCATCACTTGCAAAGAGGTCTTCAAACATCAGCATTGCTAGACCTTGAGATTGAGCATACTCTTTCAAGCTTAAGAAGAGCAAGAAGAGTAGAGAAACCACTGCTAGGAGGTGTTCCACCATCACCATCACCATCTTTTTCGCCTTTTAAAGAAGCCGCACAAGAAGATCCAACCATGGAGGACGATCATCCTTTGAAGGATTTCACCATGTCGGTTGCCACAAACATTTGTGGAGCCATTGATCTGCCTACAATGGAAGAAAACAATTTCTCTATTGCTCCCTCTATGAGGCAGATGATCTAGTAGAACCGCTTCGAGGGCACCGTCAATGAAGATCCAAATCTTCATGTGGTTGAATTCTTGGAGTACATGAATACTTTTAAAATCAATGGTGTATCTGTCAATGGAGTATGACTGCTACTGTTCCCTTTTACCTTGAGAGATAGAGCCAAGGCATGGATTTTATCTCTTCCTAATAAGTCCATCAAAAGTTGGGATCATCTTTTAAATGCTTTCCTTGCAAAGTATTTTCTACCAAGAAAAACAACCCCACTAAGGAACCATCTCACCAACTTTTCTCAATCTGATGGAGAAACTTTGTATGATACATGGGAGCAGTTTAAGGACCTACAACGCCTTTTCCCTCACCATGGATTGACCAATTGGCTGCTACTCCAAACATTTTACAATGGACTGTTCTACAACACCCGCATGACACTGGATGCCGTAGCAAATGCAGCATTGATGAATAAGTCTTATAGAGAGGCTTATGATATCAGTGAATACATAGCGTTCAACCATTACCAATGGGGATCAGATAGGAAGGCACAATCATCCTATATAGCTAGTTCTTCAATCGGGAGGCAAGGTGGGAAGCATGATGTTGATGTTGTCGATCTAATTGTTGTTAAACTTGATGTTCTTACACAAAAGTTCGAGAAGATGACTACATTGCAAATCCAATCAGCTGAAGTGATATGTGAAGCTTGTGGGAATTCTGGACATACTTATTCTTCATGCTTTGCTCCTAATGCAAATGTAGGGAGCCTAGAACAAGTCAATGTTGTTGGGATGCAGGGTAACAAGCAATACAATCCCTATTCCAACACCTACAATCTGGGATGGAGAGATCATCCTAATTTCTCCTACCGAAACACAAGCAATGCTCAGAACTTCCAACATGGACAACAAAAACTACATCAACAACAAAATTTCAATCGACAAAACAACATGAATCCACCGGGCTTCAACAACAATAGGGGTTACCAACAGCAACAACAACCCCAAAGTTCTTCCTTGGAGGCCATGATGGAGAAATTTATCTGCACGCAGATGCAACAAAATGAAGAGTTCTGGGGCAATGACAAGCTCGTGAGTGATGCAATTGCCCAACTCTCTGCAAAAGTGGATGGCATTTCCACTCGTACAAGGATGTTGGAAAACCAAATTGCCTAGCAAACCTTGACACAGCAAAAGAACACTCAATCCGGTTCTCTTCCAAGCCAACCGGGGGTGAATCCAAGACAGCAGGCAAATGCTATCACCTTGAGGAGTGGAGTTGAAATCCACATACCTTCTCCACCCGAGGAGAAGAGTGTTGAGATCGTTGATGAAGAGAAGCTTGACACCCCTATGGGTGACAAAGGGAGAGGTATAGCCGAGGTACCTCCTTCTATTAAACAAAATGCACCATTTCTGCAAAGACTTGCAAATAAGAAGGAGGACTCAAAGTTTAGGAAGTTTATGGGCATTCTAAACAAACTCCATGTCAACCTTCCGCTAGCTGAAGTTATAGCAGAGATGCCATCATATGCTCACTTTCTTAAAGACATCCCCACTAAGAGGAGGAAGGTGGACCAAGCGGAAACCGTGATGCTTTTTGAAAGAATCTGTTCTATCATTCAAAACAGACTTCCTGAGAAGCTAGATGATTTGGGAGCTTTTACTCTACCATGCAAGATTAGCAACACCACATTTGATACAGGTCTTGTAGACCTTGGAGCTAGTATCAGTCTCATCCCATCTACCTTGTGGCAGGATCTAGATCTTAGAGATCTGAAGCCTACAAAGATGGTCATTGAACTGGCCGATCATTCCATCAAATATCCCAAAGGTATCGTGGAAGATGTGCTAGTGCAAATTGGTATACTCTATATTCCTTGTGTTTTTATTGTTCTAGATATGGTAGAAGTTCCTTCCAATCCCATTCTTTTTGGGAGACCTTTCTTGAGAACTATTGGATGCCTTGTTGATGTCCGAGAAGGTAAACTCACACTCCGAGTTGGCGAGGAAGCCATGGAGTTTTCTATATATGATGCCATAAAAACACCTTCACGTGTAGAAGAAATCTATTTTATGGACACTATTGATTCCGTTGTAGAAGAAGATCATGATGTTGCCAATTTGATACTAAACTACTGTGATGATGATGAGGGTATAAACAATGATTCTAAAAATTTTGGGGTATTTTCTATTGCTCAATCAGATGCTACTGAAGAAGACACTCCACTTGTTGATGACAAAGCCAAAGAAAATACAGTTGGGATAAAGGTAGAACTCAAAGCCTTCCACCAAGGCTGAGGTATGCGTTTCTTGATTTGACTCTACTTCTCCTGTCATCATCAATAATGAGTTAACTAATGAACAAGAAAATAAACTACTTGCCGAATTGCGTTTGTACAAAGATGTCAGTGGTCACTCTATCGATGATATGAAAGGCATTCATCCCTCCATTTGTATGCATAGAATAAACATGGAGGATGATACTAAACCCACCATGGAACCACCCAGACGCTTAAATAAAAATATTCTTGAGTTGGTTAAAAAGGAAATCTTTAAGTTGGTTGATGCTGGTATCATTTATCCTATAAGTGACAGCCCTTGGGTTAGTGACATCCATGTGGTACCTAAGAAGGGGGGTGCAACTGTCATCAAGGGAGATAATAATGAGTTGATATAAATATGTATAGTCACAGGTTAGTGTATGCGTATTGATTACCAGTGTTTGAACAAAGCGACTCGCAAGGATCATTTTCCATTGTCGTTTATTGACTTGATGCTTGAACATCTTGCAAAACATTCTTATTTTTGTTACTTGGATGGGTATTCTGGGTTTTTCCAAATTCCTATCTACCCCACCCCCCCAACCAAGAGAAAACCACCTTTACATGCACGTATGGAACTTATGCTTATATTCGCATGCCCTTTGGTCTTTGCAATGCTCCTGCAACGTTCCAGCGATGCATGATGGCTATTTTTTCTGATTTCATTAAAAACATAAAGGAAATTTTCACGGATGATTTTAGCATTTATGGAGATTCATTTGATCAATGTTTGTGCAACTTGTCTTTAGTCTTAGCCCGCTGCAAAGAGATTAGTACTAAATTGGGATAAGTGTCATTTCATGGTACAATCTGGTGTAGTATTAGGCCATGTTGTATCTAACAAGGGTATTGAAGTTGACAGGGCTAAGGTGGAAGCTATTGAGAAGATGTCTACACCCTCTTTAGTCAAACATATTCATAGTTTCCTTGGTCATGCAGGTTTCTATAGAAGATTTATTAAAGACTTCTCCGAGATTGCAAAGCCATTATGTTCTCTACTAGAAAAGGATACTGAATTCATATTCAATGATGATTGCCATACAACTTTCATCAAGATCAACGGAGCTCTTATTTCTACACCAATCATTCAACCACCGGACTGGAATGCTCCATTTGAATTGATGTGTGACGCAAGCGACTATGCAGTAGGGGCAGTTCTGGGACAGTGAAAAGACAAGAAGCTTCATGTCATATACTATGCAAGCAAGATCCTAAATGAAGTACAAATTAATTATACAACCACAGAGAAGGAGATGCTTGCTATAATGTATGCCTTCAACAAATTCTGATAGTACTTGGTAGGATCTAAGGTAATTGTGTATACAGATCATGCTGCCATAACGTATTTTCTCAACAAAAAAAGATGCCAAACCTCATCTCATCCGCTGGATACTGCTTCTACAAGAGTTTGATCTTGAAATCCAAGATAAGAAAGGGACAGAGAACAATGTTGCTGATCATCTTTATAGATTGACTACAAATGATGGAGACGTATTGCCTATTGAGGATCATTTGCCTATTAAGAATATTTATTCATTATCATCCACACAAGTACCATGACTTGCAGACATTGCAAACTTTCTTTCCACAGGACAGCTGTCACCGGATTTGACATACCAGCAGAAGAAGAAGTTCTTCCATGATGTAAAGTTCTATTATTGGGATTACCCCTTGTTGTTCAAACATGGGAGTGATGGACTCATTTGAAGGTGTATTGTTGAAGAAGAGATTGCCACTATTATTTCTGAATGCCATGCCTCTCCTTATGAAGGTCACTTTGGAGGAGAGAAGACTGCAACAAAGATTCTCCAGGCCGGTTTCTATTGGCCTATACTATTTAAAGATGTCAATTTATTTGTCAAAGCTTGTGATAAATTCTAAAGGACCAGAGGAATTTCTAGACGTGATGACATACCACTTAACTCTATCTTGGAGATTGGGGTATTTGATGTATGGGGAGTTGATTACATGAGACCATTCCCATCTTCTTGTGGCTACCAATATATCCTAGTTGCTTGTGAGTATGTTTCTAAGTGGGTTGAGGCCAATTCAACCCAAGCACCGGATGCTAAATCTATAGTCAAGCTATTTTAGAAAATCATTTTCCCTCTGTTTGGAGTTCCTAGAGCTGTAATTTCTGATGGAGGCACGCATTGAAAAACAATTCAATAACCTTCTATCTAAGTATGGAGTCACTCATAAAGTCTATACGCCCTACCATCCTCAAACTTCTGGGCAAGTAGAGGTCTCCAACTAGCAGCTGAAAAGCATTCTAGAAAAGACAGTGTCTAGCTCAAGGAAAGATTGGGCATTGAAGATAGACAATGCATTATGGGCATACAGGACAGTTTATAAAACCATCATAGGCACAACTCCATTCAAGCTGATATATGGTAAATCTTGTCATCTTTAGCTAGAGCTAGATCACTGTGCTCTTTGGGCTATCAAGTTCTTAAATTTCGACATGAAGAAGGCTGGTAAAAAGCATCTATTATAGCTGTAAGAACTAGAAGAACTCCAACTAGATGCATATGAAAATGCAAGGCTCTACAAAGAAAGAACCAAGGTTTGGCAAGACAAAAGAATCCAAAGGAAAGACTTTAAAGAAGGAGACAAAGTGTTGTTGTTTAACTCAAGACTAAAGCTATTCCTTAGAAAACTAAAGTCAAAGTGGTTTGGCCGGCTCTTTTCTTGTATTGAATATATTTCCATACGGAGTTGTTGAGTTACAGGGCAATGATGGAGCTTTCAAAGTAAATGGCCAACGTTGCAAGTTGTATACCTCGGGAGATGAAGTTCACAAGGGAGTCTCTTACTCTCTTCAAGTTACATGATGGACAAATTGAAGAGTCTCACTCCAGACTCTAAATGGAGGACCTCGTGGGACTTGAACCCACATTAGGATAGATTTCTTTCCAAGTTATTTGAGTTAAGAACACTCTTTAGTTTCGTAAACTTGTCATGGATGAATGTAATAATTTAGATAATTCTATTTCCATATCTATTATTAATTTTGTGCTAACAAGAAGTTGTTTTCTGTAGAAACTACAGAAGACACAATGTGTCTTTATTTGACACGGCGTGTCACTACTCCCAGAAATACAGCAACCGAGCTATATCTCCAGGTGCACGACGTGTTAGAAAAACACACATCGTCTCACTGTCTAGAAGATACAAAGTTTTACTCGGCCTAGAAAGGTACATGCCATGTCCTAATTTAGACACTACGTGTATCACAAAAGAAAAGGAAAGAATAAGTAGTCTAGAAATCAAACACAACGTGTCTTTATTTGAATACGTCGTGTACTTATCAGTGGAAATGGACATTTTCAATATCTAGATTAGTACACGTCGTGTACTTTTTAAAAACATGGCGTGTCTTTTGTCATAGAAAGGGAGTTTTGACAAGACACACGGTGTGTCTTTATTTGAACGTGTCATGTCTTTTGTCAAAAATGCGGGTTCTTAACCTATCACATAGCCTCCCCTCTCACTCAAACCTTCATTCGAGCCATGTGAGACCTCAAAAGCTACCGTGTACCCTAGCCCTCTGCTTCCTTGCTGCCATGTGCCCTAGAACACCTAGTAGTTGCTGTCTTGCTCCTTTGCTCACAATGTGTCTTCCTCAAGCTCCAACTGTCGCAGCCGTGTTCTTATCCCACCGTTCCTCCCTTGTTCATGGTGTATCTTCTTCAAGCTAAAGCAGATCTCTTAAACCACGGTCATGTGCCCTAACACCAAGCATCGTCGTCAACCTTCCATCCGTTGTTCCCATCTCCAAGCACCGGATCGACGGTATCTTCTTCAAGCTCAAGCCACAATCATTATGCCACTAAAAATGGAAGCAAAAGCATCGCCATCGATGATGAGAAGAAGGCCCATCGATCTCCTCCACCATGCAAGTCCTGACACCAAGCAAGACATCCAAGCACCATCGTCAAACTCCATCATCTTCCCTAAAAATTTCCATCGTCCCCATCTGTAGATTGCAGAAAATCTCTAGACACACGTCATGTTTGCTTTTGCACACGTCATGTGCACTACTATTTCAGTCAAATTTCTGCCTCAACCACACGCCTTGTCAATCCCAGCACACGACATGTCCCAGTTAGTCAGCAGCACAATGGCACTAGTTAATCAAACCTCCAACCGCAAACATGGTGCCAACTCCTCCCAAGCATCGGCGTACATCTCAACTACTCAATTTTGGATCACCCCTAAAGAAAACCCAATGTACCAGTTCCTTATTACAAGGAGGGTACTTCCGTCTTGGTTCACTTGCGAGCAGACACTGACGACTCTAGGCTTCAAGGATGAAGTTCTCATGTGCCTACAGGACTTGAGGTTAAGCTACATCTGCCTTATGGTATCAAGTACTTACCCCCGCCTAGTCTATGAGTTTTGGACGATGCTCACCACTAAGCAAGACCCACAGAAGAAGCTGGAGCCCTATTGTATTATTCATTTCAGGCTTTTGGGTCATGATTTTAAGCTCACATTTAGGCATTTTTGTGAGTTGTTGGAGTGCCATTATGACGGGGCGATTAGTTATCCACCTATTTTTCACAGCGACGAGTTTTGGTTTGAGATTTTGAATGAAGAACACCATGAATCCAAGCAAAATAGAGTGTCCGCTATCTGCAACCCTGTTTTCTAGTACATTCATCACCTTCTTAGTACCAGAGTGTTTGCAAAGAAAGAAACCCCAGGAGTTGTTGGAAAGCAAGATCTTTTCTTTCTGTGGGGGATGATGTATGAGCATCTGATTAATGCTACTTTCTATATTCTTACACGTTTCCTGGACATTAAGAAGGTGAAGAAGAGGGACACTGGTGACATCATGTGTGGTGGTTTGATTACTCTGATTGCATAAAAGCTTGATGTTGATTTGACAGGGCTTGAGGCTGCACCAGGTAGAAACCTGGTAGATATTTAGTATCTTCTCTCTGCAGGGTTGATCACAAGAATTCCCAACAGCGACACCAAAATTTGGCAATTCTTCGATGATGATCAGTACATCGACATTCCAGATCTGGAGCGTATTACATTAGAGAACAAAGACAACTGGAAGGTCATACTGAACACTGAAGAAGAGGTAGATGCAACTAGATTTGTTGATGATACTGCAAAACCCCATTATGCTCCACCACCTCCCTCCACCGGCTCACAGACGAAGTACTCCTGGGTGATGCTTGATGTTAGGCATCTATACGACTACATGCAGCAGTGGTTTGATCACATTGACGGCCGCCTGGATCATCTGGGTACGTAGTATACTGCGATGCACGACATGGTCCACTGCATGGATTCGTGGCACATTTAATAGGGCCACTACTCCATCTCATAGCCGTATCAGCCGCTACCACCGCAACAGCCCGAGTCCGTCCCACAACCCATGCCGATGGATGTTCCGAAAGATGATTTTGTCAACTAGTTCTTTCCACCAGACCACGGGGGCGTTGGCCCCTCTTATTGATTTCACCCATGATAGGTATTTGGTTGTTAATTACCTCCATGAGTTCAAATGATGCAGTGAGAACACTATAGATTTCAAGCATGGGGGGTGAAACCGGCCCATAATGTAGTTTCTTTTACTTTCATTTGCTTTTTTTAGTCATGCCAGTCTTTCATTTCATCTTGTTTCATGTTCTTTATTTCCCTTCATGGAAAGTTTAATATGAAATGAGGTTATTGTGATGGAATGAACTATTGTACCTTGTATGCTTGAACCATCTCGTCCCTTGTACTTCTTTTAGACACATGAAAGAATTAGTAAAGAACATGCATGAATCAAATGAAAAATGAAATTCCCGATGTACATGATCTTGGTTTGTAATAGTAGCCTGAATTGTCAATTTCCACATCTTTGATTGCTAAATACATGTAAGGGTCTAAAAGTTTAGCAAATAAACCAACTCTACACCACTATTTAGAATATGGGATACTCTTGCCAAACCCTTAGTGCATATACAATTGATTTTTTAGTGAAAAATTTGCAAAATAATGAATGGAATCTTGTTAACTTAACTTTCTAGTTGACTCTCTTGTGTTGTGCAAAAATTTCTTTTATCCTTTTCTCACTTTACCCAAAAAAAGATTGCAAATAGCCCACATATCATGCTAGCCTAGTGTGATTCTGATCCGGCAATGATGGTTAGGTGTTATGAAATCAAAAGAGGGTAAAAATAACACCCCAACCGACACACCACGTGTGCGTAAGCCTAAATTAGCAACCGAGTGTCGGAATCCAAAAAATCAATTGTCATATTTTTTTGAGAAGAAAGCTCAACTGAGATTGTTAAAGTTAGCTAAGATTTCATCATTTACATCCATAATAGCTAAAAATTTGTGATGTACATCCACTAGTTGTTTGGCTTGATTATCCAAATCGTGTTTAGTGTTGTTTAGTTGATCGTTTCGCTTAATTTGTGACCACCATTGCTGAACTAAAACCTCTCTATGTTGGATGTTTAAATTGAGATGATGGCTATGAAAATAAACCTAATGTACATGGTTGGTTGAGTTTATTGCGTATCTTCATTTCATTTAATCCATGGATAAGCTTGAATGTTCCTTCATTTGTGTGGTCGTGCTCTTTTTGCTTGAGGACAAGCAATGGTTCAAACTTTGGGGGATTTGTTGTGTGCTTTCCACATCAACTTTTCACATGATTTCACACACAAATTCAGTTCATTTTGTTTTCATTTAGCCTCTATTCATATTATTCTTGCCACCTTTTTATTATTTTGCTTATCACATGATGTGTATTGCAAATATACTTCAAAAGGATCAAATTGGAGATAGCCCAACTCAAATTTATCATCATTGGGACTTCTCCATGCCTTGTAGACGTTCAGAGTTGTAATTCTGTTGAAACAACAAAGCACACGACGTGTCTTATTTAAGACACGACATGCGCATTTCCAACTGGCATAATACTTCAGACATTGAGGAAAAGTACACGACGTGTCCCCCATAGACACGACGTGTACCTGGGAATTTAGAACCGAGTCTTGCCTTTCTGGTAATGTACACAGTGTGTATTAATTCAAACACGCCATGTGCTTTACACTCAGAACAACTATCGGAGACCAGGACATGACGTGTCCAACGGAAGACACGCTGTGTCCCTGTCAGTTTCAGCAATTTTAAAATATGACTCCAGTCGTTTTTAAAGACAAGACCACCCTATAAAGAAGTTATCTTTGGTCATAATTCAAAACTTTCTCATCCATGATCAAGGCTAGAGAAAAGGAGGCAATTTTAGGGGTGGAAGAAGGTGGTTTCTTGCCAAAGAACCCCCATTCTTCCTCTTTTCTTCTCCATTTTTCTTCTCTAGAGGTGCAGCAGAGGTTCTTCACTCCACAAAGCTTCTCGGGAGGGAAGTTTGTCTGGTTTGGAGTATTTATAGGAGTGGAATTTTGTCCCCAAGCCGAAATTCTACTCTTCTTGAGTTACACCTTTGGTTCTCTTAGTTTTTCCTTCTCTAAACCATGTTGAACTCTGAAAATTCTGCATATTTTCGACTATACTTCATCATGGATGAGTAGTTTTTCTTTTCTTGGACATGGGAGAGTAGCTCCCATGTCATAGCATGTATGGAACATGATAATTTTGTACTAAAATGCTAAGTTGCTTTTTTCCACCTTGAGAGTATCGGTTTCATTCTTCTTGCATGTATGGCTGGCCACTTCATGTGCATGTTTTATGTTCTTTTGCTTGATCTGAGAAGATAGGTAGGAGAGTAAGGAGGTACTCTCTTGGCAACTCTTTCTTTACCACGAGAGTGGAAATTATGGAGTTGAGGAGTAGGTTTGTGATCCAAAACGAAATTCATACATGAGAAAGATGTTTTGAGTTAGGATCGTTGTACTTGGACCGAGAGGTGAAGTGCAATATACAACTCTCCTTTAAAGCAAGTGCTTAGTATGTTTAAATTTCGTGCTCCTATTTTATTCTATGATATGTTGGTGAAATACTAAGTCCAAGATACTTCCATATCTGAAATTTAACCTCTTTTTGTAATCCATTTACTACTTTTCTTAATTCTGAAATTTTAGCTTCAATCAAATCACACCTATAAAACGGTCTAGATTGTTGAATCTTAGCACTATTGTGTTTAATTGATTGCTAAATCTCCTTGTGTTTGATCTTGACTCAACTACTTTTGTATACTTGTGGGAATTGGTTAGTTGAGTAAAAGATCTTTCCTAATATTGAAACTCATTAGTGTAACAACCAACAAGGTCCAAACCAAGGAAACCTCACAAAGCAAAGATACAACATGGTGTCTTAGTTCACTAGGTTTGATTAAGATAAACATGATATAAGAGTCATGTAGATGTTCCCTAGATCTAGGTTTCAAATAGTTCAACATAGTTTTCAAACGTCCCAACATGCATGTAATTAATCAACGTAATTCAAGGATAAACATTTAGCCTTAGATCTAGGTGAACCATCCACATTATGAGTAATTCTAGATAAACATAAGGTCTGATCAGAAGTAAGGGAAATAGTGATATTTTGATCATCATCAATGCTTAAACATGCAAGATCATTACTAGTCCTACTAGGTCAAATCATGCAATATTGTACATTGCCAAGCCATAGAATCACAAAATAGATAAATTTAAGATTGTAGAGATATAGAATGATAATTCTACTGATTTGAAGTCAATAAGATAGATTGTTAATCATTTAAGGGTCATCTATGTAAGATTTGAGTCAAACAATCAATAAGTGAATTCACATCACATTAGTTGTCATATACAAGTCATGAATGCATATGTGTATGATACAATGCAATTCATCTTACAAGGCATTTTAAGGGATGGTTAAAGGTTCACAATATAGGTTTGAGTAATTAGGATCCAATTTTCATAAAGATTAAGGATGCAAGGCTATAAGTACATAACATCATATAATAGGGAATCATAGTGTAAAAAGGTGAGTCTACATGTCTTAATGAGTCATTCATAACAAAAGCACAAAAACTAAGTTCAATATGTCATTAAGCACAACAAGGATTACTGATACAAGAGGTTTAGGGTAGCTAGGATCATAAAATATAGAAAAGCACATGATTCAAGTTGATTACTAATCAAAAGATAACAAGGTCATCATTTCTACTAAATCGGGGATGAACCATGCAAAACTAGCAATAGATATTGGCATCATCAAAAGGGAGTGATTTTCTAAACAAAATGATATATAATACCATAGGGTTTGGTTTAGGGATCAAGGAGATAGAACCAAATGAAATTTGCATATTTAAATCAGATTTGGAAGGGAATTTCACCCCAAAGGAGGCTGCAATTGGGCTGGAATTCTCACTGGGCTGACTGCAGAGGCCCAGCCACAACCCGACTGGTTGCAAACCGTCCCCAAATGCCCAGGAGGTGGTCACCTGAGATCGGTGGCCACCGTTCACCGTTGGGTGCCGCAACCCAACGAAGCTAGTCCAGTCTTTACAAAGGGGAGCAGTGCATGATCTTGGTCGTGCATTGGGTGGAGGCCCTAGATCCGACATTCATTGGCTCATCACCCTAGCCCATCCAGCCCGAGGCCTGCGCTGCTCCATTGTGGCGGCACCCTCGTCGGCAAGGAGGGAAAGGGTTCGCACAGGTGTCGGGGCCCCATGACGAGTGGTTTTCCACCTCCTCCGTGCTGCCCCAGATCTACCACAGGTCCTAGCCATGGATGGGGCGGGTGAGAGACAGGAAAGGCCCAAGGATGAGCAAGGTGGCACTACCAAGGGTGGTGGAGAACGGAAGAGTGAAACGTGGACCTAGGGTTCACCAAAAGGCAAGAAAAGAGGGGCAAAAGGTTTAGAAGGGGGCTTTATAGGCATAAGGGGCCTTGAATTTACCTCAAGACTCAGGAATAAGTGGTGCCCAAAATGGGGGTAGGTGAGGGTGAGCCAACCAAGAAGGTTCATACACTGTTGCACTGTCAAAAGGTAGAAGAAGAGACCAAGACCTTCAAATCATGGCCCGGATCCATGGCCATAAGATCTGAGAGTCCTAGTTGGTCGAAGCCTATCAAAGGGGATTGCTGATGTGTCAAGTGAAGAGGGGAATAGGTTCCCACTTTAAGTGGGCCGCACGCCCTATTTGAGCCCAGTCAGGCTCAAAACAAATTAAATTGAAGTTAAAACAAAGATTAGAATAGGAAAGTTCAAATGGCCATATCTCGTGATTTATAGCTCCAATTGAGGTGATGTTTGCACCATTAAATTCAAAATTGAATCCTTTACAACATGATATGCATTTTGTAGCAAGGAGAGTTTATTGAATGGGTTCAACTTTGATTACAAGTGGATGCTATATAACAAGCATGGCTCTTAGTTAAAAACCTAAAATTAGAGTCACATATAGGTACAAAGTGATATTTAATCCAAAACCAATCCATTAATTGAGCATAAAGTGACTTAAAGTCATCAAGGTGAAGGTGAGGTAGGTTTTTTATTATCATAGGGTATCTAATGAAAGGAAGAGAAAAACTGTGTTATCACATCCTCCCCATCTTAAAGAAATTTTGTCCCCAAAATTGAATCAAGTCATCAATTGAGATTGAGTTTTCCTTTTTGAACATCAAGCTTGTCATTGTGTTCTCCTCAGGTATCCTCACCACTTACAATATACATCTTCCTCCAAAATCTAACAATTGAGCATCATGGTCAACAATTGTCACATAGAATATCAAATTAGAAGTATCATCACATGAGTGACGTATCGGGAAAGATTGTCATATAGATCACCAATTTGGATATATCACATTTTAGGTCGATCCAATAGGGTTTTTTAGTGAGGCATGACTTTCTTTCCCAACATTTAGAGTTCTAGCTTCCACATTGGTCTAGGTGGGGTTATACATCCATGATTGAGATTTCATTTTTCAATAATTCAAGACAAACTTCATACTTCAAGATCGTGATTTCATGCTCAAAATTGATGGAAGGGCCCACCCTAGTCCACATGGAGCTTAACCCTAAGTCATACATTGAACAAAACAATATCGTCTTAATTTTGAATTTTATATTTGAGAACATGAAATTCATTAGTCATTTATCGAGGGTGATCTCAAGATCCAAATAGGGAGATTATAGGAGTCCCATCATCACCAAGATCATGAGTCGAGATTTCATTAACCAATATCAAGAGTCAAGTTTGGACATCAAAATCATAAGTCCAAATATTTTAAAGCTAGGGTTTAGATTCCGATTAGACCTTAGGGGTGATCATTCATCTATATACATTAATTGAGCAATGTTTGAGCAACATTTCAAGCATTATTCAACATTTCCTGACATTAACATCGAGTTCATTTTCATAGAATTCATGGTTGATGAATGATATAGGTCCAGATCTTTCAAGGAACCTAACCACTAACCATAGTCAACTATATCATATTTCACGATCATCATTAATTTAATATTCAATGATTGAGTGCCAAAATCCTCATGTGTTTGACCTATAAGGGACTTAGGTCGAGAAATCATAATCGGGGGGAGGGGTTACCTTCCCAAACTCTAAATGATGAATCAAGATGACGATTTAGAGGTAGTCAAAATAGGGATGTGGCCTAGATTAGGGAATTCATGTCAACTACCACCCTAATCTAGCACAGTAGTCCATATTGATCATGATTCGTCAAGCATATCCGAATAGGGTGAATATCAACTAACAAACCATATTTCATAAGATCATGAGTCAAACGTCAAGATCATAATAGGGCAACAATATCTTACAATTTTGCAAGTTCAAGGTCAAGATAGAATTCCCTTCCTTTCATGATCAAGGTAAGGGTAAAGTATGGAAATTGAGAAGTCAAATTGAGAACTTGAGGGTTCAAGCATATTAGGGCTAGAGTAATATCTATATGTCCATCATGTTTGTTCAGAATGGAGCTTACAGAGAGGCATACAAGTAAGTAGGGAATTACCTCTTGCATTCAAGTCATCACATCCTGATCTGGGGTCTAAGGCCACATTCATACCAGAGTATGTGGCACAATGTATATCAATTGGGTGGGTTTTGCTTATATATGTTTGAGGCTTGATCAAAATTGGGACAACATAGGTATAGTCAATAGGGACCTCAATAAACATGAGGTATAAAACATGAGTTCCACCTTATTTCACCATATCAAATTTTTACCTCAAACTTGGAAAGCACTTATGTTTGGTTTGGTAACATTTAGTTTTTCATGGGGTTTACACATGAGTACGACACTTGCAAGAGTACTTTCTTTCATTAAAATAGGGGTTTTCATTTAAGGTCAGATCATGGAATTATCATCTTCATAAACTTCCATCATTTCAAATAAATTTTAGTTACCCCATACATAAACTACCCATAAATCGAGATTTCATGTGATTAATAGTCATGAGAGAAGAATCACATGAGGATATGAGAAGACTAACTATCCATCATCTACTTGGGTGGCTTAGGTAGTCCTTACAGAAGAGATGGGATGCTGGAAGACTCTCTAAACTTTTAGGAAAGGATTTTAGTCCTCCCAGGGTTCTTAAGATGTGTTATTCCTTAAACACATATAGAGGCCTATGTGTATAGCTCTGATACCATTTGTCAAAGAACCGTTTGTTACCCCAATTACACACTCCTAATGGCTACATAGCCAAAGGCAGGTGGATTGGGGCATTTGTCTGTAGAATGGCACAATATTTCACACAGGCAATATATATGTAAAAGTAGTAACACAAAACATAACAAGATATTAAAGGGGGATAGAGAAACATGTAACCATTTCTAGATTCAAGGATACCCATTTGTATTTCATTTCAGAGCTTAGAGTCTTGAGTGCAGCGGATCTTCATTTGGAACTACAAAATTGATAAACAAAACATATTAATGCTAAAGCATTAAGTACGCTATAAAAAGGCATGTGAACAGTTTAAGAGTACTATAAAAACTTTCTTGGCTAGAAACATCATATAAGAAAGAAGAAGAAACAAGGTGAGAACAACTAACAACATTCTTTTATCCAAAGCATATTTTAGGTGTATTTCCATTATACTCAACAACAAATTATGGCCATTGACCAACTTCCCATTGGAAGGGTCTATAAGGGTGCTCAAGATTAGCTACCCTTTTATCGACATGGTCTGCCTTATCTTGACATCTCAAGTAAGACTCCCAACCTTGTGCCCTTACCCTGAGAATATAGGAAGGTACACTAGGTTTGTATAATGGATAAGTTTAATTATGTTCAAGGTTTGTTCAACATATTTCAAGAAAAACGAACATACTAATCATAGGGAACAAGTAGCTCAAACAAGTAACTAACTAGCCAAGCATTCATACGAGCATAGATACAAATAAGCAAATATCATAGTAGGGTCAAGAGAGTAAGTGTACCTTACGAGTAGAGCACAACTTATGATCCATGGGTAGATTCTAGAGAAGTTCCAAACCAAGGAAACCTCACAAAGAAAAGATACAGCATGGTGTCTTAGTTCACTAGGTTTTATTAAGATAAATATGATATAAGAGTCATGTAGATGTTCCCTAGATCTAGGTTTCAAATAGTTCAACATAGTTTCCAAACATCCCAACATGCATGTCATTAATCAACGTAATTAAAGGATCAACATTTAGCCTTAGATCTAGGTGAACCATCCACATTATGAGTAATTCTAGATAAACATAAGGTTTGATTAGAAGTAAGGGAAATAATGCGATTTTGATCATCATCATTGCTTAAACATGCAAGATCATTACTAGTCCTACTAGGTCAGATCATGTAATATTGTACATTTCCAAGCCATAGAAGCACTAAGTAGACAAAATTAAGATTGTAGAGATGTAGCACGATAATTCTACTAATTTGAAGTCAGTAAGATAGCTTGGTAATAATTAGAGGGTCATCCATGCAAGATTTGAGTCAAACAATCAATAGGTGAATTCACATCACGTTAGTTGTCACATACAAGTCATGAATGCATATGAGTATGATACAATGCAATTCATCTTACAAGGCATTTTAAGGGTTGATTAGAGGTTCACAATATAGGTTTGAGCAATTAGGATCCACTTTTCATAAAGATTAATTATGCAAGGCTATAAGTACATAACATCATATAATAGGGCATCATAGTGTAAAAAGGTGAGTCTACATGTCTTGATGAGTCATTCATAGCAAAAGCACAAAAAATAAGTTGAAGATGTCATTAAGCACAACAAGGATTACTAATACAAGGGGTTTGGGGTATCTAGGATCATAAAATATACAAAAGCACATGATCCAAGTTGATAACTAATCAAAAGATAACAAGGTCATCGTTTCTACTTAATCAGGGATGAACCATGCAAAAATAGCAAAAAATATTGGCATCATCAGAAAGGGAGCGATTTTTTGAACAAAATGATATATAATACCATAGGGTTTGGTTTAGGGATCAAGGAGATAGAACCAAATGAAGTTTGCATATTTAAATCAGATTTGGCAGGGAATTTTACCCCAAAGGAGGTTGCAATTGGGCTGGAATTCTCACTGGGCTAACTGCACAACCAAACATCATATAAGAAAGAAGAAGAAACACAAACTGTTAAGATACTTAAAAAGAAAAAAAAACCAGATAAGGAAGGAGAGTATATCTCAAACTTGTTCTTGGAATTTTGTCAATTTTATTGTACAGTTCATGTGGTTACTTCTTCTTATACACCGCAATGTAATGTGATTGTAGAATGTAAGAACCAAGCCTAGATAGATATGGCAAATGATTTGCTCCATACTTTAGGATCTCCCAAGTTTATGTGGAGTGATCTTTAAATACGACTTGCTATATTATGAACATGGTTCCCCACAACATAAAGAGTGTAGTCCATTTGAGTTATGAAGAGGTCATAAGGTGCATATCAAATATCTTATAGTGTGGGGGTGTGCCTCACAGCGGTAGTCATCCCTGAACACAAAAGGAAGAATTTCAGACAAAAAATAATTAATGTCATTTCTTGGGTTAGGTAGAGACAAGTTATTCCTATAGATTGTTCATTGTGAAATCTAAAATATCAGACATTTATGTCAATACAATTGTGTAACTTTATGACGCGCATTTTTCAAAGATGTTTTCCTTTGAAATTTGGTGTTCCCAAGGAAAGTTCTCAAGAGGATCCATTTAGTGAAGATTTCATTCCCTAGAATCTACAGAGGATGCAAATGTGTGGGATGACTTAGAACATCATTTTTGTACCTAATGATTATGGAAAAATGGTTGAACATAGTATAAGTAAACGTCTTAGAAAGACCAAGGACTTTGGAAGTGAGTTCCTCAATTATAATGTTGAGGATGACCCAACAACCTTCAAAGAAGATATGGCTTCCCAGAAGCTAAGTTTTGAAAGGAAGTCATTAATGATGAAATCCAATCAATTATTTCAATAAGAACTTGGGAACTGGTGGATTTACCTCCTGGTTGTTCAGTAGTTGGATATAAATGAATCTTAAATAAGAAATTCAGTTAGACTAGAGAATCAATAAATAAAAGGCTAGAATGGTTGCCAAGGGCTACACACAAAAGGAGGAAATAGACTATTTTGGTACCTATTCTCTTGTTTCTTGGATGACCACAATTTGAGTGCTCATTGTACTAGTTGTAGTTTATAATCTCTCTATTCACCAGATTGATGTGAAGACTACATTCTTACACATCAATCGTCAAGATGAGATATATTGGAACAACTTGATGGATTTGTAGGACCTGGGAATGAATCTAAAGTGTGTAAATTGTTTAGTTCTTTGTATGGCTTAAAAAACCCCTAAACAGTGGCATGAAAAGTTTGATTCTGTGGCATCGTCTTTTGGCTTCATTTCTAATGATTTTGATAACGGTATTAATTGCAAGATCAATAATGATAGATTCATCATATTACACTTATATGTAGATGATATCCTACCTTTTGGTTTTGATATGAAAGTAGTAAATGGGACAAAGTCATTCTTATGTAGCAAGTTTAAGATGAAATAGATGGGTGTCACTGATGTGATTTTAGGGCTTAAAATCACAAGGTCTCTGGTGATATTACACTATCTCAGTCGCAATATATTGAGAATATACTGGAGAGATTTGAATACACATCACATAAATCTATTTAAGACACCATGTGATTTTTGAAGCCATTGTTCAAGAATGAAACTGGTGTTCTTGTGTCTCAGTTACAATACTCTTAGATTATAGAAACTTTGATGTATCTTATGATATATACACAACAAGAGATTGTGTTTTTCATGAGCATGTTGAGTAGATACACCAGTTGTCCTAACAAGAACCATTAGAAAGCTCTTGATAGAGCGTTGAGGTATATCAAGGGAACTAGTTCTCTTGGGTTGCAGTATGACAAATATCCTTCTATAGTCGAAAGGATATATTAATGCAAGTTGGATTGTCATAAACTTCAAGATCAATGATATTTCCATATATTTATTCCATGTGGGAGGAGGTGTTATTGGTTGGAGGTCCAAGAAATATATCATATTGTCTTGATCCACCTTTGAGGATGACTTGTATGCTTTAGATAAAATTGGATTTGAGGATGAATAGCTACATGTACTGATGTCCAATTGACTCATGGTAAAGAAGCATCTTTATGCAACTTCAGTTCACTATAATAATACAACAACTATTGTCAAGATAAGGAGTATCAAGTACAATTAGAAATAATGTAGACACATCCAAGTTAAACTCAAGTCTGTAAGGGATCCCGTGTCTAATGGAGTTATGGTTCTGGACTGCATAGCTATAAAAAATAATACACCCAATACTTTGTCTATAGGCCTTACTTTGGCCTTAATTAATAAATCTAGGTTCAGTTTGGGATTGAAATTATGTATATTCTCAGATAGTAGCAACCAACCCAGAAGAGTGGAGATCTTATAAATTGGGTTCAATGTGGTAATAATAAGTTCTCAGGTATATAGGTTGATATTACGTAATTTACTTGATGTTTTGTACATTTATATTTTTGTCCCTTGAAAACACATTAGATTCATAACTATAATTAGTAAGAGATTAGTATATAAATGGCGTCGACTCCTATAGTAGGATTCTAGCAGTACATCTTTGAAGACTCCAATTAAATGAATGATATCATTGGGGCCACAAAAGGAAAATTGGGTTGTTCATTGATATGAATCATGATTCTTTATTTAAATGCACGGCCTTCGATGCATTGTTTTTCTTTATTGCCATTATCTTTATTGTGTTGTTGTCAACCTATACTCTTGCACCTAAGGTCCTGGTTCAAAATGTTAGCTCACCCAGTTGTTGTGGGGGTCTACGTTGGATTACTTAGGCATGGTACAAAGCAAAAGGTACCTATTAAAATCATAGTATAAAGAATGGAGTGACAGAGCATAGTACATATTGTACTTTGTGGGGGTTTGTTAGCATATTCATATAACCAATATTAGTTAGCATGTGTTAAGCCCAATGTAGGTGCAGCTAGTACACATGGGATGTGGAGGAAAAAGTGGGTTTATCTTTTATGCATATGAGAAGGTATTTTATTCCCACATTGTTCACTTCTAAAACTTGTGTGATCCTTATATGTAGGAGCATATGTGACACTAGTGTCCAAAGATACAGGGGAGGGTATGCTCACCCTTGTGGTAGGAATGGTGACCACAACACACATGTGCTAGTGTGCGTCATGTCACGTATCGCCGGGTCAGGTTGGCTTAGACAAGAGCATGTGAGTTTTTGGTCGTGGGAATTGTCCTCTATCTTCTTTTTGTAAAATTGGATAACTACTTAATTAATTGTACAACTAATGCTTTCTAAATTTGAATTAGACTCCTCGTATTCCTTTTAAGTGTACAAGAATTATCGTGTGATTGTGTCAAATCAAAAATAAGATTGAGTTTAGAAGTACTATAAATAAGGCCCTAGACTTAGGGTTAAACACATATCTAAGACAATAGAGTATGTAATTCATACTTTGTAATCTGCCAACTTCCGTCTTCGGTAGCCGCTTCATGCTATGCGGATTTCTCTCGCGGAGTTCGTATGTTGAATGTGAGAAATCTTCTTCTTTGTCCCGTCTTCCTTGACGCCATCTTGTTGGGTGGTGGTACCTCACGACCGTTAGAGCTGCAATGATAGTATTAGTGTACGTCGTCTATGTGTGAGCGAGACAACCTTCTTCTACATGTTTGTGACCAGATCAAGACTTGAAAAACAACACATATCCGGAAGATAACAATGAGCTGATTTTTCTAAGCACCATCTCTCTTTGTCAAGAGCAATATGGTGATTTGAGTTATTTAAATTTATTTAATTATTACTCGTGTTGTATGTTCTTACGTTTCTTATATGGTTTTTAACTTGGCATGTAAACATGTTAATTAAATTATAATTCCTTATTATTACTTGTAACGGAATCTAACATGTTCAGCTTGCTTTCAACCTCTTTTCATACTTTAATTATGTAAAAATATGTTGGAAAATTAAATGGCGACTTTACTCATCATTTCTGTTGCTGTACTCCTCATACCACCACTCTAACAAGAAAGTTGGTCCAGTGAAAATGCAAAAATAATCGAATGAACAACGATCAGGTGGTAAGGAAATGCTTATTTGCGATTAAAAGGCGGTTGTTTTCTCAATATGATTTCTAAGAGTGTACGTTGATTGAATTCGGATTACCGTGAAATGGAGTTATGCGTGTTGAACAACAGCGAACAAGCAGACTACAAAAAGAAGTTTACCAAGATGTTGCTCTTATTAGTAGAATGATATTTGGTGCCAGCAAACGGATGGACTGACTTCCAGATTTTGTGAGGCCTCAATCATCTCTTATTAGTAGAATGCCATGTCTTCCATGGTATACAACGTGATATGTCTCACTACGTCCAGTCAATGATGCTGCTCCTCTGGCTAGCTAGCCATGTGGCTGGCAGCAGGTCACATCGATCCACCAGGCATGATGGTTCACGATTGCGGCTGCTCCAAAGATAGGTGCTGCGTTGGTTATATAAACAACACAGCCCGACTGCCTGATGTCCTGTGACCGCTTGGTTCTTCCGTTTGACAACTCCCTCAACGCAGCTTGTAAGTAACTCATGGGAGGTCAACAGTTTTCTCTGGTAGTGACCATGGCCGCTCTTCTTCTCGCGGCCACGCTTTCAATCGCCACACCCACCATCGAAAGCTACTCAGCTGGATACAACAGCACGGACGGTGGTGTGCGCCCCGCCAAGAGTGTGTTCGAGACAGAGCAGCAGCTGCCGGAGTCGAAGGAGTGGCTGATTGAGTCATGGACGTCAAGGAGCCTCCTCCAGCAGAATCCGATCAGCTACCAGTCTCTCGATAAAGCCAAGCCAGTCTCCGGAGGCTCAGCCAGGGGGAGACCGTACAATATATACAACCAGTGCAGTCAAACATACAGGTGCAAGAAGTGATTTTACAATCCAAAGTGTCGCGAGTTTGCGGTCTGTTTCTCCTTTCCTTAATTTTAGAGTGATTTCTGGTGCGAATTCTATCATGCTCTCCCCAAAATGTCTCAAATCCAATCTCTTTGTCATCTTTTCATCTATATGTATGTGGTTGTGGGCTTCAGCCCTCTGCTTTCCTATTGCCAAACATGTACCGCTTGTATTTGGAAAATCAAAATTGTCATACAGGTTGTATAATTTGTGCGTATTGTGTGTTTGTTGCATTTTGCTCTTCAGATTTATATATGATTGTTGATGAATAAAAGGGTTCGAGGGAACAAACCTATACTAATAACCTGGGGGCACAATTGCTGCATTCTTGAAATTGTTCGGCGTCTCAAGTGTTTGATAAGAACGGATGGTTTGAATCTATCCATCGTACAGGTGTATGGAAATATAAAGAGTTCGTTTTCTCAAAGCTCCCCTGATTTTCTCTGAAAACTTCACACCCCAACGTTACAGTAATTCTTTCAAAAAAGACCTTCCTTCACACCCATCTTAACCCAACCGTAAAAAATTGAAGGCTCTTGAATCTTTTTTCTCTTTTCTACTCCCTCTCACTATGCTATATGTTGTGTTAGACGCTAGTTTATTTGAAAATTTCATTTACATGTTTTTTTAAGGGTAGAATTTCCAATGTATTAATTCATAGAGTCGTTACATAAAGGAAGGAAAATCTCCATAGGAAAATTGTCATACAGAGTAAGTCCCCTGTTGAGACCCAAACCCATCTTAGCTAAGTTGTGGGCAGCGATGTTACCCTCCCGTAACACATGAATCAGCCTGAAACTAGAGAAAGATTTGCTGAGGTTATCTATCTCTTCGAATCATTTCATTAGGGGGCTACAGCCTCTGTTGTTATCAGCAACCAGCTTGACGATATTTGAGGCATCAATTTCGATTGCGTTGACACAGCAGATTTGCAAGCCATCAGCACCCCGTATCCTTCAGCCATTGTGGATGACCAACAAACCTGGCAACGTTTTTGCAACCGCAGCGATGTACTTGCCCTTGTAATCACTAAATATCGCAGCACAGCTCCTTCCAACTCTGTTAATACATGCTCCATCTGTATTAATCTCGATAGTACCCGGTTCAGGTGCTTGCCACATACATCTTTGTCGATTTGGGGCTGGAGGAGTGGTTGGATCCTTGTATCTTACTGCTACTTCGTGGTGAGTTCTGACCCGAAGGAGGATATATGACTTAGCAAGTCTAACATTTTGCCTTCTCTAACTGAACAGAAAGCAATTGCACATACGGTAATAAAGTTCGTTATTTCATTCGTGTTCAGAGTACCCACAACTAAGATTCTAACATAGGTGATCTGGGCATAGTTTGGCACTTGACTTTGAACGAGCATGATGCCCAAACATCAAAAGCATTGAGGCAATCAAACATGATATGCATCTTTATTCGCCTATCCGCATAACTGGCAGCTCTCAGTGAGTTTCTCTTTCTGGTATAGATTTTCACATGTTGCCATGTGGTTTTGACAAGTCCCCCAAATAAAATGTTGGAAAAAAAACCAATTTAGCACACTTTTGTAAAAATATTTGCCAACATAGCACCCTTTGCAAAATATTTTCCAAAGTAGCACACTTTGGTCTGAAAACACCACTTTGTGTGGAGCTTTTTGTAACCAGAACTGAAAAACACCACAATAATTGGCATGTCTACTTTTAAATAAAAACTTTGAAAAGAAATAAAAACATCACTAAAAGTGGCGGATTCCACACAAAATATGCTATTTTGGGAAATATTTTACAAAGTGTACTATGTCGGTAAATATTTTTACAAAAATATGCTAAATTCATTTTTTTCCTAAAATGTTTGAGCTTTGGGGGAATATCCAGCTTCCAAAGCTTACTCCATATATTATTTTCCTCCTCCATGTTCAGATTAACATAGTCGGAAACTCCCAACCAATAAAGGCTGTCTTTACACTGAACACACCATTGTTGGATGGTATAGGAACCTGCCTTCCTCCTGACTGTCACACAGAGGTATTGAGAAGATAAGATAGTAGCTCCGAGAAGATATTCGCAATAGTGTCATATTTCTAGCAGCAGTTTCTTTCTATCAATGAGCTCCGAGAATACTGTGCAATCCTCGGTACTTGTGGGCTCCAATTTGGTACAGAAACCTTTGTCGTTTGGAGCCAAGCTTCGTGCCATATGCTGATATTGCCTGTTGTACTGACCTTCCATCTGAGCCCCTTGTGGAGTAGTGCTCGTGCTCTCTATATACCGCGCCAAGTGAAGTTGGGATCATAGCCCCTTAATGTCTCCAAGAACTTGTTTCTGAAATATTTCGCCTTTCAGCACTCTGTAAACCAGGGACTTTTCGTTGGAAACGTTGCCAAGCTTGCTTGGCTAGGAGGTTACCTTTAGCTCATGTTTGGTTGGGGATCTAGATTTTGGCTTGTCTTCTTGTGCCACATCAGCGCCACATCATGTGCCACATCAGCACGATCCAGTTCACGTTGGCGAGATGCGTGTTTGGTTAAAGATTCTGAAACGGCCCAGTTTCAGAGTTCTGTTGTTCTGATATCCGGATTAAGTCAGTCTTACTAACAGCAGGATTTCGGGAACCCAGTCCGGATTTTACTTTTATTTTTTGTGTATTTTATTTTATATGTCATACTGAAAAATACAAGTTACGAATCCAGTCCAATTTAATTATGGGATTAGTTTGCCAAACAGAAACATGATTGACTCCAATCCGGATAATCTGGATATATGGACTAACCCGGTGTAATCCAGTCCGGAAATCCGTAATCTCCATCTCGAACCAAACATGGGCTTAAATTGCGGAAGACGAGACCACCATCCCCTATTGATTTGCGCATCTTGTCCCATGAGGTCTAATGTATCTTCCTTTTCTCCTTTGAGAAACCCCACCAATATTTTTCTATCATCTGGTTCATGTCTTCGATAACATTTATTAAAAATTTGAAAAGCCCCATCATATAAGTGGATATTGCTTTTGCAACAAATTTTATGAGAACTTCTTTTCCCGTTTTGCTAAAATACTTCCTCCAGCATATTATCTTTCCCCACATTTTGTCCTTGATAGATTTAAAAACTTCATTCTTTGATCTTCCCACTATAGTTGGTAAATCAAGATACTTATCATGTTTCTGGACTTCTCATGCCAAGATAAGAAGTTATGTCCTCTCTCCTCTCAATAGATACATTCTTGCTAAAAGAAATTTCATATCAAACATAATTAAATTTCTTACCTTAGGCTCTCTCGTAGCAGCTGGTAACCACATCTATCATGGACAACTCAGCCAAGTTTGTTCTAGTATAAAGAATCATGTCGTCCGCGAAAAAGAGTTGAGAGATACACGAACTATTTTTGCTCGCTCTAGCACTAGGGATAGCAACATATGAGGCAACTTTTGATAATAGACTAGAGAAAACATCTGCACATAAGAGAAAGAGCTAAGGTAAAATAGGACCCCGTTGACAGAGACTCCTTTGGGGTTGAAGAAACCCTCTTTTCTTCCAATTAATAATATAGAAAATTGTTATTGTAGGAACACATTTCCTGACTTTGGACCTATTTCTCCACAAATCCCATCTTTTTCATAACTGAGTCCGGAAAACCCCACTCTAGTGTGTTGTATTATTTTCTCATGTCGTTATGATACCTTTTACCTAGGAAGCAGAGTCATTTCCCCGGGGCAGCCGTGTCAGACAAGGACACAACATGCACATGGTTGGGCACGTGACGGTTACGGTTCAGAAGTGTCTACTTTTTTTTTCCAAAGCCTGGACACACCATAGACACGACAGGGACACGGCTCAGAAGTATACATGTTTCTTTCAAAGCATGGACACATTGTGGACACGGGATAGACAACTTAGACATGCTATGGACGCATAGGTCCAAATTGATTCCCTATATAAAAGAAATATTATGTACGGGTCTCCTCTCTCCATCTGCTTACTTTGGCACTCTATAACTGTTTGTCCTACCCTCTTACTCCCAACCATTAATAACAATAATCTATATACATCATTTTTATAGATATAATTCAACATTGTTATAAATATTGTTCTATGAATTTAACCTGCAAATATAATATAATTCATCAGTCTCCAATTCTACTTATTTGATTTCATATTAAAAATGTATTCTAGATTACTTATCCTCATTGACAATTTAGTAATTTATAATGTAAATACACTAGTGGTTTTATAATTTTTCATATTACAAAGTCTACATTCACATTGTAAGTAAACTTTCGATTTGATTTTATAACTCTTTTATGTTTGTTTCTTAAAATACCATGCTATGCCTTACTTCAAAGAGTTGCATAGATGTATAATATATGTATTAGTTCCATATTGTATGTGTGTGTATGTACATGTATATCTATGTATGTGTGAATCTGTGTATATCTATATGTTTATGTATATATCTATAAAAATGTTTAAATGTATATAACTATATATATGCAAATGTATGTTTATATATATCGTGTTTGTGTCCTATATTTTTGAAACTCACTGTGTCTCGTATCCGTGACCATACCGTGTCTCGTTTCTGTGTCTATACTTCCTAGCTTTTTACCCTTTTGTGTTTCTTTTCATTTTATGAAAAATCTCAAAAGCAATGATGACATCATCTATTATTATCTTCCTAGTGTAGAGGCACTTTGGTTGATGAATATGATTTTGTTGAGAAAGAGATTAATTTGGTTTGCCATTATCTTTGAGATGATCTTGTTACAAACGTTGATGATCAACCTGAAATTTCCTTTGAAATCAATTATTTGCAATTTTTAATGAGCACAATATTGGCTGCATTAAGGTTGGCTATGTTGTTGTTTCCACTCCACCAAACCTTAATATATCGTAAGATATCCTTGCCTATAGAATCCCAAAAGGATTGGAAGCAACTTGTGTGTAAACCATATGGGACTGGAGTCTTGGTCGGATGCATGTGTTGTAGAGAATCCCAAATCTCCTCCTTATAGGATTCTTTTCCGAGTGCAAGATTCATCTCCTCTGTTGTCACCTTTTGGAAACATTATATATCATCATTAGAGTTTGGCATGTTGCTGGAAGTTAAATTTTTGTAAGACTCAGAAATAACTGAGCTAATCTCATCATCGTTCATGCCAAACATCATTGTCATCCTTGAGTTTTGTGATGTTCTTGAGGCATTTCCTTTGAGAGGATTTCTTATGGAAAAATGAAGTATCTTGATCACCATCCCTCATCTTGTTAGTTATTTCTCTCGTGTACTAGTGGGTTTAATTAATTTGTTGGATTTTTTCTACCTCCTCGACCAATTCAATAGACCGATTTAGAGTTTCACTGGACATCATCTTCTTTTGTTCTCTTTCCACAACTTTTTTGGTCTTCTTAAGCTTTGTGTTGATGTGGAAGTATTTTTTCCTTGGACAACCTATGGAGTTTCCCTACACAAAATTCATTCTTGTTAGTCATATATGTGTTGTTTCTTGTTCTCCAAGCCTCCTCCACAAGCAACTTGCATTCAACGTCATCCAACTAGTAACCTTCGAACCTGGAAGTCTTTATAATGGCAACAATCACCAATCTTCTTCATAGTATTCACCAAGATAAGGGTGTGGGCAAATTTGATCTGGGAAAATGCTTGACCAAAGCCTTAGGGAATAAATGACACCAATCTACAACAGCCAACACCCTATAAATACACTCTGTGATCATAGTATCTATGCTTCTACCTTTCTTCCAAGTCAATTAGCCACTGATAAAGCTAATAAATTTTAGCCCACAAACATCCACCACCGCTTTGAAGTCATCAATATGCCTTACACTATCCACTGCTCCTCCATCCCTCTCAGTTTAGCACAAAATTTCATGAAGGTCCCCAATGAACATAACATGGCATCTACTCTCATATGGAGATGGCTCATAAGCTCCAAAGTTTTCTATTTGTGATGATTGGCCAACCAACAATAAATCTCCACACAGTTCCCCTTCCTTTTATGATTTCCCTCATCCACTTCAACCATGAAATTGTTCTTACAATAAGATACAATAGTGACATGAAATTGTACTTTGTCACAGTCCTCTTCTCCCCAGATTCCTTCCTAGAATTTGTGTCATATTCTCTTCTAGATTTTTCTTATTGAAACAATTTCCTTCTCATCCTTTCGTAAGAGAGATCAATTTGATCCTCCTTCATTGGTCACCTTAGTGGAGCTCTTCTCCAGCTTCCCCATCTTCCTTCATTCTCCTCCTCAATGAGACAATTCCTAATTGTGTGCCCCATCTATCCACATGTAAAGAAGAAATATGGAAGTATTTCAAATCTCACATCCATTGTGACTATGATTCATTATCATTGTGCATTTTTTGTATGATTTAGTGGTTTGTTCAGATGTAGCATCACCCACACTTGTATGGATTTGGTCCATATTGTTTCCTCCCTATATTTCTCCACAATGCTCCCCACTTTCTCAGCTATCTAGTCAATGCCTACTGATTTGTAACCCACATATATGTTATACAAATGCACCCAAAAAGCACCTTTAAAGAAATCAATTTCTAATGGTTGATCGCCTCCATCTACCTCCTTTAGTATCAATAGGTTGCTGTGAAATTGCCATGGAGCTTCTTTAAGAATCATGTCTCTATACTTTCAATTTTTAAAATGTATCACGATCACATTGTTCTTCATTTGCTTGAATATTGTCTTCTTGGTTAAACCCCATGCACAAAGCATTGTTATTTGTACAGTGTCACGGAACTATTTATTACCCAAATTCTATTTCAAATGACTAGAAATTCAATGGCGATAGGACTTAGGCATCCGTCCCTTGTATGGTATTAACAATGAGTGAATGTGGAAGCGTAAAGATTAGCATACATGAATGGATTGCAAGATAAAATCACCAATCATAATCTTAACATTCAACAAGATATGTTATGCAACATTGTTTTATTACAAGATTACAATTACATATTCAGAAGTACAATTTTACAAGTCTGCTCATGTACACTGGGGATCTTATAACAAGTACACCTGACATATCTCACCAATCCCCTCAACTTCTAGCCATCTTTGAACCTATAAAATGCATGAAACAAGGTGGGTCAAGCACATGAGGTTCCGAGTACATGGCTGAAAGATACATATACATAAGCTTTGCATAATTTAAAAAGATTTGTAATACTAATGAATAAGAATAGACAAGTTAAGTATTTAGCAAATCAAGAGCTTGTGTTTTATATCATTTTACTCCAAGTATGCCAACAACATCATATATCATAAGGCCTTTGACCAAATTTCCATTGGAAGGGTCCGTAAGGGTGCTCAAGATTAGCTAACCCTTATATACATAAGGGACATCAAGGCCATCACCAAGAGATAACCCTTTTATCGACATGGTTCGCCTTATCTTGACAACTCAAGTAGGATGCCCAACCTCGTGTCCTTACCCCAAGAATACAGGTAGGTGAACAAGGTTTGTATAATGGAGTTTCTATATTATGTTTACAAGTTATAAAACAACCACATGAGGCAAATATCGAGTAAAGTACTAGAGTACTACATGGAAATATTTGAGCAAGTAAACAAGCATACATATGTATCACATTTCAAACAAGAAAACCATAGTCATATAAATATTGAAGCCCGTACCTGATTAAAAGATTCATAACCTATCATTGACCATCTAGATCACAAGCCAAACCTGATTAAGAACAAGATTGCATACATGTATTAGATTCTCATCATTAACCCTAATTTGCTTCATTTTAGGGTTTTGGCCAAGTTAGGATCAAAGTTACTTATTAGTATATTAGATGGTTTTTTTATTAATTTAGAGGTCATCATGAAGTTGAGGTTCAAGTTTCAAGTCATTTCAAGGTTCCATGCATTCATATGATCATTACAATATTACATCACTTACTTGCATTCTAGGGTAAAAGACTCATAACAGAGTAATTGAGGTCAAGACTCGTCAAGGCATGAGGACCAATCATAAAAGATTATCTACATCAACAACTTAAGGACATTATAAGCACTTTCAATATAGGTGGATGTCCCCTGGTTCGAGGAATCAAAGTCTAACATTGGCATCAACATATCAACATCCATTCAATAATCAAAATTGTTCATATATGCTGTCAAGGTTCAATATGAGGCTAAGGTGGGACATCCACATCCAATATATCATGAGGGATATAGTAAACCCTAATTTGAGAGAGTAAGATAAGAGCAAAGGATCCACACAAGCATTAAGGTGCAAGAACCACAATTCAAGGCACCAAGGTCACATTAGGCAAGTTAGGGTTACATACACCATTGAATTCACACTTTTGGGTGAGCCTTGGGAATTTGGATCTTAACATCAAGGCATTACATATTTCAAAAATATAAATGAGATTCATGCACAAGATAGGTCATAATACTTAAAGTAATAGTATAACATGCAATTACATAAAAGGGGCATAACCATGCCTTTACAACCATATGAGTAAACATAGAAAAAAGGGCACTTAGGGATGATATTATTATCAAGAAGGGATATACACAACTGATCTTTGAGGTTGATTAAGCACAAACATAATTATGAAGTTGGTTGGGTACATCGTTAAGGTTCAAAACAAGGCATAAATGTACAATTAGAGTCATTATGATCAACATGGATAATTAGGACTTCCATTTGTAACGCCCGGGCCCACTGCCCAAGGCTCTAGTAGAGTTTCAGGAATGACGACTGTCCCCATATACCACCACTAGCCTTAACTGCTTGCTTTTTCCTCACTCACACACATGCTAGGATAAACTTATCGACATGTCACCATCCCAATACTACTCCAAGATGAGCACGCTTAACTATAGAGTTCTTAGTGATGAGCTCCCAAAAAAGGAGGTGCACCTTGGTGATATGGGCAGTCCATTCATTCCTTTTAAGAGTGTTTTATCTGAGGCCTCAAATCCTGGGATGTTACAATCTCCCCCACTTAGACTCTTGACGTCCTCATCAAGGTTCAACTATAAGGCCTCATAATATCTTCCCCATTTTAGTACAGACCCACAATGGCCCATGGACACCCAAATCCCGATCATGGAATACCAGTGCAAGGGTGGCTAAGTTAACCATGGAGAACCCTTTCCTACATGCCCGGACCACACGGATCAAGACTGGCATGCCATGCCCATGTGGGCCCCACCTACTAGAGGGGTTATGGCTCTGATACCATTTGTAATGCCCGGGCCCACTGCCCAAGGCTCTAGTAGAGTTTTAGGAATGATGACTGTCCCCACAGACCACCACTAGCCTTAACTGCATGCTTTATCCTCACTCACACGCATGCTAGGATCAACTTATCGACAGGTCACCCATCCCAGTACTACTCCAAGCTGAGAACGCTTAACTATGAAGTTCTTAGTGATGGGCTCCCGAAAAAGGAGGTGCACCTTGGTGATATGGGTAGTCTAATCATTCCTTTTAAGATCATGTTATCCGAGGCCTCAAATCCTAGGATGTTACAATCTCCCCCACTTAGACTCTTGACGTCCTCGTCAAGGCTCAACTATAAGGCCTCATAATCTCTTCCCCATTTCAGTGCAGACCCACAATGGCCCCACCTACTGGAGGGGAATTGGCTCTGATACCATTTGTAACGCCCGGGCCCATTGCCCAAGGCTCTACTAGAGTTTCAGGAATGACGAATGTCCCCATAGACCACCACTAGCCTTAACTGCGTGCTTTGTCCTCACTCACTTGCATGCCAGGATCAACTTCCCGACATGTCATCCATCCTAGTACTACTCCAAGCTGAGCACGCTTAACTACAAAGTTCTTAGTGATGGGCTCCCAGAAAAGGAGGTGCACCTTGGTGATATGGGTAGTCCAATCATTCCTTTTAAGAGTGTTTTATCCGAGGCCTCAAATCCTGGGATGTTACAATTTCAAATACTAGGAGGTGGATAGAGCATCAATGATCCCAATTTTAACATTAGTATGAATTAAACATAGTAAAATTCATGTTTTTAACAAAACAGAGGAATAGAAATGACTTTTAGGGTCTAAAACTATACCCATGTTGTAGATCTTTTCAAACTAATCAATTTGGCATATATGTTTGCATCATTTGATCAAGGGATGAGAGAGATGATTTTTCAAAATTTGCATCAAAAAATTTATTGAACACTAGGGAACATTATCATTTAATACATGACTGATCATGGACGTTCTTGGCACATTGAATGGCCATGAGTGGCCTGTTCCTCTACTCTATGGCACACCTACATGGTTTTCTTTAACCCAATCCAACTATGGATAAGGGGAAGATCTGACCATTGGATCATGGTTCACGTTGGACCCTTAGCGCTGATTGATGGCTCTTGGGTCGTCTTGCTCACCCAACCCAGGAGAGACACAACCGACCCGCAGCGGTGGCATCCTGGCTAGAGAAAAATGGGAAGGTGAATAGGCATGCAAGGAGGGTAGGAAAAAGGGCCTCCTATGTCTGCATGGATCCCACAGAGCCAACACTGCCATTGTATTTTGCTAAATGAAACCAGGGCACCGTTGCACCTAGAATCCAAGGTGGCGGTGCCGCTGTGGCTAGAGAAGGAAGAAGGTGGGATCTATATGTATTTTTAGGCAGGAGAATGAGGAAAAAAGGGAGAAAATGAAGGAGGGGAAGAAAATAGAGTGAAAGCAGATAAGAACGGTCGAAGTGGATGCATATATTGGCCTTGTTGAGGATTGCTTCGCCGTGGTTGGGCGGGGTTCAACGACTTTGCCGATGGACCTGTATGAAGGTCAGATATGATTGGGAGGTCATTGGATCTAGGGTTGTCAAGATGTGCCAATGATCCAAAGGTCCACAAAATCTACAACCACATAAGTAGGTGAGGGAGACCCGACAGGGCCGCGCCCAATTGGGCCCAAATCTAATTAAAAGCACACATAAAATGGTGATTCTCATTTAGCCATATCTTGATCTTCAAAATTTAGATTGAGGCGATTCTTACACCTTTGGAAAGATAATTGAAAGTTCTAAAATATGATATAAATTAGGGATCAAGGTGATCACATTGAAGAGGTTCAAATTATCTTATTGTATGGTGACATTTTAAGGAATGATATTTAGTTCAAAAGTACAAATTAATGTCACATTTAGTAAAATTGAATAGTGATGTGACTAAATTGGAGTCTTGCAACCATAATACCATGAAATTGAGATTGAATTGAGTAAGGGGTCAATTGATGAGAGAGGAAGGGCACAAGATAGGAGAATGAAAAGTCATGTTGTCTTATCCTTCTCTCTGTAAAAGAAATATCATCCTTACAATTCATCCAAGATCATAGACAAGAGTCAAATTCCATATTTTTCTTATATTTAAACTGACCACCTATACATGTTAAGGAATTTTCCATCATGGGGTGCACACATAAGTTTCCATTCAGTTGTGTACCCATCCAAATTCATACATTTAAGCATTACTTAGTTTATCATCATAGTACAACATCTTTTTCACATTATGACTTCACATTCAATATCCATATTGTTGGGTTTTGTGGAGGTGACAGGTGCAACAGAAGTAATACATATTTTCTCCACACATACCCTGATATAGGGTCTCATCAACAACAACATATTTGAAAAGAGGTGCATGGATATACCTCATTGTGGATTAGGTCTGACGATGTCCCTTCGCTCAGTGATGTGCGTCGCTCCTAGCATGCATAGAGAGTTGTCGTCCGTCCTCTGAACCCAGGAAACTCAACATCTATGTCTCTACTTTGTCCATGTAGATGCACATTACACTTCCTTAAGCCAATGGGAAGGAGTAACCTTCTCCTTGACAACGTGCTAGCGTCATTTGCTCTCTTTCTCTCTCGCTTGGGGACAATGATGGCTAGGGTTCACATACAAGAGCGTAACCTCAGCGTATGCAAGTTAACATATTAGCATTACCCAAAAGCTAATTGTCATGCCCCTATGGAATCAGGGCTTTCCAAAACCCTTGGGAAACAAAAGGCTGTGATAGTAATTAAAACAAGCCGCTCATGGACTATTATAAGAATATCATGGTAATAATTAATTAATCCAATTAATCATATTAATTGATTAACTAATTTTCATTATCATATCTAGTTAATATCTCTAGATCAGCTAGCAAATTTAACAATGAAATCTAATTAATTGGCTTATATACTTTAACCAACTAACTCAGATGATATTCCAACAATATTATAGTGTATTACCTAAATGTTTTAGTAATCAATTTGATTCAAAACATTTCCAATCACATCCATAATTATACTCCTATTCCAATTGCATCCTATGTGTGTGACATGGTAGGCTCCACAATGCATTGACAGTGATATTCGTAATCATTTTATGATTTCACAAGCAATGATTGGTATCTAGAAAGACTTTATTCAAGTAATTGGAGAAGCTAGATAACAACTTAACCTATCATATGTGATTAGTGTTACAACGATTGTATAGTTCCTTTGTCTTTGATATCTGGATTAAACTCGAGGCATGGAATCATCATCCTCTTCAACATTCAATCTATGTTCCTTGAACTAGAGTGATTGTCTGAGATATGTGTAAGCTCAATATCACATATTGACTCACATCAATCTTGTTTATAAAGTGGCCATGGTATCAAACTCCTCTAGGAGGGACAAATCCTATCTACATCACTCACATTCCTCCTCATGTGTCGCAGTGCACCTGAGCACCACCTTTATGAAACCCTTATTCATAATCACAGTGGATGATGTCAAAGCACACCGAACGACATGTGATGAGTGTAGTGACTTCAGGTCTAAGAACCACATGCACCACCATCACTATGAGAGATGACTCTAACTACCAATCATGGTTCCATGTGTCATTCTCAAAGTGGGTCTGTTTGATGCACTATTCTATAAGAAGTATGTATGTGCTTGGTTTGATATCACATATCATGAATGATGAGATTCTGTCATCAACCAACACACACTCTAGTATTAAGTGTTATTGATGTCTATTATCCTTCCAAAATAACATTTGACTAGGACATGTGAGAATGCTTATAATCTTGACATCCATATGATCTCATCATTCAGGTCCTCAACCTGAAGACATATGTCATTGAGTAATATCATTCACTTGACATTTATTATGTTATATCATTATCTCATTACTAAATAACAAAATAAATTGATATATTGCCTTTTATTATTAATAAAATCATTTATGAGATATGCCATTAAAATCATCATGTGATTGGATCTCTAGACATACATACCAACATACTCCCACTTGCACTTAGACCCAATCAACCATGAACTTAATCTCAAGTGATCCAAGATGACTTTTATGCTTCTGCTTGGAAAAGTGCTTTTGTCAAGGGGTCATCAACATTTCTCTCGGTTGGTACTCTGCAAATCTTCACATCTCCTCGATGTACAATTGCTCATATGAGATGGAATTGCCTTTGTATATGCTTGGAATGCTGATGCGATCTAGGTTCCTTAGCTTACATAATAGATCCATTGTTGTCACAATACAGCTCAACTGCCTCACTGATGCTTGAAACCCACCCAAGCTATTAGACAAACTTCTTGATCCAAACAACTTCCTTGGATGCATTTGATGTAGCTATATACTTGGCCTCTATCATTGAATCTACATACGTCTCTTGCTTGTAACTCTTCCCACTCAAAAATCCATTGTTGAGGCAAAAAACAAATCCAGATTGTGATCTAAAATCATCTTTGTCAGTTTGGAAGCTTGCATCGATGTAACACTTTACGACCAACTCTTCCTCTTTGTGTAGACAAGAAATTGATCCTTATATTCTTCATGATAGTCTAGTAACCTTCACTGAAATCTGACTGATATCTTCTTGTCTTGTCCAAAGCATATGATATATCTGGGCGAGTACATAAAAATTACATACATGATAGATCCAATTGTAGAAGCATATGGAATCTTACTCATGCTCTCTCTTTCTTCACAAGAATTGGGACATTGAGCTCTAGAGATGATAACACCATGAGACATGGGCAGGTTTCCTCTCTTTAAGTTCTCCATGTTGAACCTCTTCAACACTTTGTCAATGTATGTGGTCTGACTTAGTCTAAGAAGCCTTCTAGATCTATATATATAGATCTTGATTCTCAGGATATATGATGGTTCTCCTAAGTCTTTCAATGAGAATGCATTTCCAAGACAGAACTTTACTTTCTATAAAGTAGGGATGTCATTGCCCATCAATAGTATGTCATCCACATAAAAGATGAGAAATATAATCATGCTCCCACTAACCTTCTTGTAAACCATGGTTCATCTTCATTTTACTAAAGATAAACTCTTTGACTGTTTCGTCAAATAGAAGATTATAGCTCTGAGTATGACACCTCATCACACTAAACGAGATTACTCAAAACTCAAAAACACGATCAACTACTAATTAATCACATTGTCAAAAATGCGGAATAATTAAAACCGATTCCAAAGGTGTAAACAAACTTTAGAACATTTACAAAATGTCCATCATTCCATTCTCATATACTGTATCAAGCATTTGCATAAGGGTCCAAAGACCTCAGTCACATCTTGCATACAAAAGATATTTCACATGTACATGCCATATATTTACAAACATTGGCATATGACCAAAATCTCGTGTCGATACAAGTATATCGTCTAGAAAGCACATCCCATACCAGGACCTGAGAGTACAGGGACGACACTAGGACTGTACTACTAACATCTATAACTAGCATCTACAACTAACCAACCTTCTGAATCTATTGATCACCAGGTTGGTTCTCTTCCACATCACGACCTCGACCTCATTGCCCACGACCACCTAAAAAAAATGTGGTTACCCATGGGTGAGACCCAGTCCCAGCGAGAGATATAACTCTCTCCAACATATATTGATTATAACATATTAATTGACATTAAATGAACTGAGCAGATATAGAAATGAATAAGCAATTTAAGCAGATTGAATATGTTAAGCATACTAAGCCATTAAACAAATTAATTTGACAAGAAGTATAATTACTCAAATGTCATATAATATCATCTTGTAAACACTGAATAATATAAGGACTAGTTAAAGACTAATCAAGAAATGTGAGACGTATTTAACCCTAGTCAGTATACTACACGGCTTATATCACTTCTTTTATTACATTTCGCTAAGGGATTTGATAAATACCACTCAAGTCCCAACTGACCACTACTAAGTCGAAATCAGTGCCATACAAGATCTAGGAAGAGCCGGACTCCTAATATCTTCTCTGCCCCCAGTCAGTACGGGTCCGCCACAATGACACATAAGGTCAACTGCTAACAGCCTAGTCCATCCTTGGTATAGGTCACGACACTAGTGAAAGGAGGTGGGTACGCATACCCTACCATCGGAGGTACAACCATAGTTGTCCTCCAATCTCATCACATATATAATCATCGAGACACGATCGCAGTCGTTCCCAAATTGAGGGCTAGGTATGACCACAGTCATCCTCCCTAAACACTTGAATTCAGGATGACAAGCACCCCACATACTCATCAGTATGCACTCCGTGTTTCCCTTAGGAATACTCGTTTCACCATCTGGCAAGTCCTGACACTCAGATGGATCTATGGCACAGGGCTCTACATGATTAGGGTTACACTTGATTAATTACTGCCAATTGAATGCATTAAGGCTTTATCATACAAGTGGACATTCAAACCCTAATTATTTTCTAACAAGAATATATGTATAATGACTTCAAGGGATATAAAACATTTGATATATAAATCTTAATCACATTACCACATCCTATCATTCATTGAAAATTAATGGACCACACTTATCATGATACTATTTCAAGATACCAATATCTTATTACAAGTTCCAGGGTTTTAACCCTTATAGGAACATAAAGAGGATTTCACATCAATCATGGCTTCAAACAGCCCAAAGGTCATTAAGACCATCACATTATTCATAGTAAGGTTATCATCATCATTCCATGCCTTAAACAAGGCTCAAAAGATCATTAGCACATGTTTGTCCGTAAATATTAACATGGAAAGGCCCTGTGATATTGAAATAGTACTACATCGTGGTTTCAACACAACAAGAGTATAATTCATTATCACATTTATCATTCAAGAGGTCTGATTATAACCAATTAACATCAAATAATTACATCAAGGTTAGGTATAACAAGCTAGATCACATGGGAGTTACACATCCACTTATTATAGTGATTTATCAAATATAACTATATAATGGCAAAGGTAATGCTACCAATTAATGGTATTGAACCATTGAATCATCTTCACTAGGACCCACATATAATAACATGTGATTTATTCTAATCCATTGGATGTTAAAGCATCCAATATTATTCATTGGATTATGTTCATTGTTCAAGGTTATCAATTGAAGTATAGGTCTAACCATTAGATCAATTGAACCAAGGAACCATTGGTTCAAGGTATAGTCAAATCTACCATTACAGTCCTAATTCATCATATATGGTGATGACCTGATCCACCATTAATTGTGATCATTAGGTCACCATTGGTTGCTAGATCAGTAATACATTCAATTAACATCATCAAATAATAAGCCAATATCATCATCAATTGATAACATCATTAAAATACTTAGTGGATGATAATTAAATGTATAATTGAGTCAAAAATTGTACTAAGGTGGTAACCATAGGTTGTCACTATAAATTTGACACCCTTGATCACGAACATAAGTTGCTAAGATAGCAACACTATTGGTTGTTGAATGGTATAACAATCAATTATGTGATAGGAAAGGAAATAGCTTAAAAACCCTAGTTTGAACCATCATTTGTTTTGTACATAATGCCATAGGTTGTTGCTATCAACCTGTCCCAAATACTGTTACACCTTATAAAGGATTTACACATGTTTACAGGTTCATATAGAACTGGAATAAAATAGGAAACACCACAAAATTCGTAATTCTAAACAAGCATGATTCCACTATGCTTAGATCATCACATTCAAGCATAATCATGAACTAACAAGCTTCAAATAAGCAATATAAGTGAAGAATGTTATATGAATCGCCTCTATAGAGTAGTTCAGATATCCAACAGCAAAAATCTCGAGCAAAAAGGGCAAGGAAACCTTTGATTCAGATCTGAACTTGGCCAACTATGCAATTCTCTCCACAAACAAGCAAAACCCTAGAAAAGAGACAAGAAGGAAGGAGTTTTGAGTTCTAGGGGAACTTTCACCATGGAAAACCATGGTTCCGACCTGGAGAGATGTAGGAGGAAGAGAAACAAAGAATTGGACGGAGGAAATAAGGAAAAACTTACACTTTTAGGTCAATATCACTAGGGGGAAGCTTCATACACCCAAAAAGAGAATCAATTTCAACCCTAGAATTTGTTTCCAAGAGGATCCCCACCTTCTTCTTCCTTGGGCAGAAAAAATCGCAGCTGAACAGAGGGAGGACGAGGCTGGGAGAAGGAGAGAGAGAATGGAGAGAAAATGGCTCTTTTGTGGGCTTTTGGATAAGTATATAACACTTTAATATTAAGAAAAAGAAAAAAATTAAAATTGTAGTATATATCCAAGTATCCATGGATTTATATTATTAAAAATACATAAGCACACACACACACAGCTCTCCCACCGTCCCTCTAGACCTTCTTGGTTTGCCTTTGACGAAATTCTCAGCCAATCACATAATTCCTTAGTTGATAGCTACTAAAGGTAGCTCATCCATGAAGGGAAAAACCCTAAAATGCCCTTGATAAAAACACCTTCAAACCATGGCTCAAATAGGATCCTCATGGTTCAATAATATCAAGAATGATAATATAACAACTAAGGAACGTAATTTATGTGACAAATTGCAAAGAAAACCCCTCAATTGGGTAAATTGCAGAAAAGTCTGAAATGTACAGAAAATTGCATAACTTTCTCAAACAGTGTCCAAATTGGACCAAATTTGAAACTTAAGCTTGCGTTATGATTTCAAAACATATAAAAAGGTTATATTAGAGTTATAAGCATTCAATTATGGTAATTAAGCTCCTTCAACTCATTAAGAAAGTTCAGGGGCATTACAACTATAAACCCCTAACAAGGATTTCACCCCGAAATCCTACGCAAAAAGAGATGGGTATTTTCTACACATCTCATTCTCTAGTTCCCATGTGGCTTCCTCAATGCCACGGTGATTCCATAAAACTTTCACTAGTATTATATCCTTTCTCTTCAGCTTTTTCACCCTTCTATCCAGGATCAACACATGACCCTCAACATAGGAAATATCCTCATCTAACTCAACCTCTACTGGTTGGATTGTCTGGTCAGTGAAGATCTGACACTTTTCACCATAAAGATAGTGTATCCAGATCTTTAAGGCATGGACCACTGCTGCAAGCTCCAAATCATGTGTTGGGTAATTCTCCTCATGTTTCTTAAGCTGTCGTGAAGCAAAAGAAATCACATTTTTATCTTGCATCAACACACATCCCAACCCATTCTTTGAAGCGTCACAAAAGACAATATAACCTTTCCCTTGCTCTGGAAGTACTAAAACTGGTGCACTAGTCAACTTTTCCTTCAAAAGCTGGAAAGAACGTTGACACTTGTCATTCCAAGAAAAAGGAACATCCTTCCTGGTTAACCTAGTTAGGGGTAACGCTATAGAACTGAAGTCTTTGATGAACCTCCTATAGTAGCCTGCCAGACCTAGGAAGCTACGGATCTCTGTCGGTGTTTTTGGCTGCTCCCACTCTAGTACAGATTCTACTTTCTTGGGATCAACACAAATGCCTTTTGCAGATATAACATGGCCCAAAAAAGACATTTCAGCTAACCAGAATTCACACTTGCTGAACTTAGCATATAGTTGGTGCTGCCTCAACAAAGTCAATGCCTGTCGAAGGTGTTGCTCATGTTGATGACTATCCTTGGAGTATATCAAAATATCATCTATGAACACGACAACACACTGATCAAGATAAGGTCTAAACACCCTATTCATTAGATCCATAAAAGCTGCAGGTGCATTGGTTAGCCCAAACGGCATAACCACAAACTCATAATGACCATACCTAGTCCTAAAGGCTGACTTAGGTATGTCATCAGCCTTAATTCTCAACTGATGGTAACCTGACCTCAGGTCTATCTTTGAAAACACAGTGGCACCTCTCAACTGGTCAAAAAGATCATAAATCCTTGGCAGAGGATACTTATTCTTTATTTTCACCTTGTTCAACTATCTATAGTCTATACACAACCTCATTGACCCATACTTCTTTTTAACAAACAACACAGGAGCACCCCAAGGGTAAGTGCTCGGCCTGATAAACCCCTTCTCTAACAGTTCTTGTAACTGTTTCTTTAACTCTTGCATCTCTGCTGGTGCCATTCTGTATGCTGATTGTGTTATGGGTTGTGTTCCAGGAACAAGATTGATCTCAAACTCAATCTCTCTAGGAGGGGGAACACTAGGAAATTCCTCAGGAAAGACATCCTCAAATTCTCGCACAACTGGTACCTCCTGGATACTAGGACCTACTACCTTGGTATCCACAACATGGGCTAAGAAAGCCTCACATCCTTGTCTCATCAAACGCTCAGCTGTCATGACTGACATCAAACATGTAGGAAGAATCTTCCTATCACCCTGAAAAATCCACTGTACATCTCCATCATGGAACGTCGCCACCTTAGTACTACAATCCAAGACTACCTTGTATTTTTCCAAGGTATCCATTCCAAGGATTACATCAAAACCATGCATGTCAAGTGGTAGAAGATCCACTTGAATGTGGTGTCCAGAAAAAGAAAGAACACAAGAAGAGCACACTTCTCGCAACTTAGCAAAATCAACCAAAGGAGTCTCCAATCGCAGAATATCAGATCTAAGACTAACAGGTAGATAACAACTATCTATCACCTCTCTAGTGATAAAAGAGTGTGTTGCACCCGGGTCTACTAACACAGATATGAAACAAGAAGCAGACATATCAGAATGAAATAACTCCATCTGACCTGTCACGACTCGTGGATTGACCACTGCTTCTGGCTGGGTCATGGCATAGAACCTAGCTGTCGCCTGCTGCCGTCCACATCCTCTACTCGCCTGTCCTGAGGATCCTGCATGGGATGCCTGACCACGTCCTCTGCCACTATCACTACTAAACTGTCATTGTTGTGGACCTTGTTGACTTTGCCTTGGCTGCTGAGTCACCTCCTCAACCTTCATAGGGCAATTCCATCTAATATGCCCTGTCTGTCCACATTGATGACACACTCGGTTATCACTATGTGGTCTAAACGGCCCTGTAACTGAGACTGATGATGAACTGTGAGCTTCTTCCAGTGGAAAACTGTGACCTCTACCCCGACTCGGGGTCCATTGTGATGGTGCATGTGATCTTGGTTCAGTGAAGGTTGACCTTGGTTGTGACAGTGGTGGGAAAAATCTTGGCTTCTTAAAGCCTCCAGATGATTTCCCTTGAAACTGCATAGGTCGCTTCTTAGCATTAGCATCACGCTTCTCTATGGCAGACCTCTCAATCCTCCTGAGAGATTCCACAAAGGTGGAAAACCTTTCCCTATTCTCCAAGGCTGATGTTGTAGTAGTCAACTCTGTACTCAAACCCTTCTCAAATCTCTGAATCCTTTCCTTGTATGTTGCTTCCATGTGTGGGCAGAACCTCAGAAGTTCCATAAACTTTGATTCATACTCATTGATAGTCATAGCTCCTTGACGAATCTTCTCGAACTGAGAGATTTTCTCATCTAGGTAGGTCTCTGGAAAATATCGACTAACAAATTCCCTCCGAAACTCCTCCCATCCTATCACAACTCCTGGCCTTTTCTCCTCTTCTATGGCCCACCAGTGGCCAGCACTACCCTTCAACAAGTATACTGCATGCTTAACTTTGTCTTCTTCAGTGATGTTTAGGATTTTGAAAGCTTTTTCCAACTCAGTCAACCACATGTCAGCGCCTGCTGGATCAGAAGTACCTGCATATTCAATCGCCCCAACACGTCTAAGACGTTCAAATGTCTTCCCAACACCTTGGGATTCCACATTGGAGGTGGCTGCCCTAGCTGGAGGTGCTGGCGCTCTGTCAGCGATATGTGTGATTGTGGCCATCATTTGTCTAAACATATGCTGAAACTCAGGATTGGCCATCATTGTCGGGTCTAGATAAGGCATTGTGGGCTGCTCTGGCCCTGCTTCTGGCACTCTCTCATCACGTGGCTGCCTCACTGCACCTCCTCTAGGTGCAACATAACTACTCTCAACATGTTCTTCATGTCCTCCAGACATATCTGCATAAGCATAAACTATGATCATATATGTTGGATACATAAGAACAGACTCAAACCTAAGTCCTATGTCCCTGTAGACTCTGTAAACCTGGCTCTGATACCAACTTAACTATGACACCTCATCACACTAAACGAGATTACTCAAAACTCAAAAACACGATCAACTACTAATTAATCACATTGTCAAAAATGCGGAATAATTAAAACCGATTCCAAAGGTGTAAACAAACTTTAGAACATTTAAAAAATGTCCATCATTCCATTCTCATATACTGTATCAAGCATTTAAATAAGGGTCCAAAGACCTCAGTCACATCTTGCATACAAAAGATATTTCACATGTACATGCCATATATTTACAAACATTGGCATATGACCAAAATCTCGTGTCGATACAAGTATATCGTCTAGAAAGCACATCCCATACCAGGACCTGAGAGTACAGGGACGACACTAGGACTGTACTACTAACATCTATAACTAGCATCTACAACTAACCAACCTTCTGAATCTATTGATCACCAGGTTGGTTCTCTTCCATAGCACGACCTCGACCTCGTTTCCCGCGACCACCTAAAAAAAAATGTGGTTACCCACGGGTGAGACCCAGTCCCAGCGAGAGATATAACTCTCTCCAACATATATTGATTATAACATATTAATTGACATTAAATGAACTGAGCAGATATAGAAATGAATAAGCAATTTAAGCAGATTGAATAGGTTAAGCATACTAAGCCATTAAACAAATTAATTTGACAAGAAGTATAATTACTCAAATGTCATATAATATCATCTTGTAAACACTGAATAACATAAGGACTAGTTAAAGACTAATCAAGCAATGTGAGACGTATTTAACCCTAGTCAGTATACTACATGGCTTATATCACTTCTTTTATTACATTGCCCTGAGGGATTTGAGAAATACCACTCAAGTCCCAACTGACCACTACTAAGTCGAAATCAGTGCCATACAAGATCTAGGAAGAGCTGGACTCCTAAGATCTTCTCTGCCCCCGGTCAGTACGGGTCCGCCACAGTGACACATAAGGTCAACTACTAGCAACCTAGTCCGTCCTTGGTATAGGTCACGGCACTAGTGAAAGGAGGTGGGTACGCATACCCTACCATCCGAGGTACAACCATAGTTGTCCTCCAATCTCATCACATATATAATCATCGAGACACGATCGCAGTCGTTCCCAAACTGAGGGCTAGGTATGACAACAGTCATCCTCCCTAAACACTTGAATTCAGGATGACAAGCACCCCGCATACTCATCAGTATGCGCTCCGAGTTTCCCTTAGGAATACTCATTTCACCATCTGGCAAGTCCTGACACTCAGATGGATCTATGGCACAGGGCTCTACATGATTAGGGTTACACTTGATTAATTACTGCCAATTGAATGCATTAAGGCTTTATCATACAAGTGGACATTCAAACCCTAATTATTTTCTAACAAGAATATATGTATAATGACTTCAAGGGATATAAAACATTTGATATATAAATCTTAATCACATTACCACATCCTATCATTCATTGAAAATTAATGGACCACACTTATCATGATACTATTTCAAGATACCAATATCTTATTATAAGTTCCAGGGTTTTAACCCTTATAGGAACATAAAGAGGATTTCACATCAATCATGGCTTCAAACAGCCCAAAGGTCATTAAGACCATCACATTATTCATATTAAGGTTATCATCATCATTCCATGCCTTAAACAAGGCTCAAAAGATCATTAGCACATGTTTGTCTGTAAATATTAACATGGAAAGGCACTGTGATATTGAAATAGTACTACATCGTGGTTTCAACACAACAAGAGTATAATTCATTATCACATTTATCATTCAAGAGGTCTGATTATAACCAATTAACATCAAATAATTACATCAAGGTTAGGTATAACAAGCTAGATCACATGGGAGTTACACATCCACTTATTATAGTGATTTATCAAATATAACTATATAATGGCAAAGGTAATGCTACCAATTAATGGTATTGAACCATTGAATCATCTTCACTAGGACCCACATATAATAACATGTGATTTATTCTAATCCATTGGATGTTAAAGCATCCAATATTATTCATTGGATTAGGTTCATTGTTCAAGGTTATCAATTGAAGTATAGGTCTAACCATTAGATCAATTGAACCAAGGAACCATTGGTTCAAGGTATAGTCAAATCTACCATTACAGTCCTAATTCATCATATATGGTGATGACCTGATCCACCATTAATTGTGATCATTAGGTCACCATTGGTTGCTAGATCAGTAATACATTCAATTAACATCATCAAATAATAAGCCAATATCATCATCGATTGATAACATCATTAAAATACTTAGTGGATGATAATTAAATGTATAATTGAGTCAAAAATTGTACTAAGGTGGTAACCATAGGTTGTCACTATAAATTTGACACCCTTGATCACGAACATAAGTTGCTAAGATAGCAACACTATTGGTTGTTGAATGGTATAACAATCAATTATGTGATAGGAAAGGAAATAGCTTAAAAACCCTAATTTGAACCATCATTTGTTTTGTACATAATGCCATAGGTTGTTTCTATCAACCTATCCCAAATCCTGTTACACCTTATAAAGGCTTTACACATGTTTACAGGTTCATATAGAACTGGAATAAAATAGGAAACACCACAAAGTTCGTAATTCTAAACAAGCATGATTCCACTATGCTTAGATCATCACATTCAAGCATAATCATGAACTAACAAGCTTCAAATAAGCAATATAAGTGAAGAATGTTATATAACTCGCCTCTATAGAGTAGTTCAGATATGCGACAGCAAAAATCTCGAGCAAATAGGGCAAGGAAACCTTTGATTCAGATCTGAACTTGGCCAACTATGCAATTCTCTCCACAAACAAGCAAAACCCTAGAAAAGAGACAAGAAGGAAGGAGTTTTGAGTTCTAGGGGAACTTTCACCATGGAAAACCATGGTTCCGACCTGGAGAGATGTAGGAGGAAGAGAAAAAAAGAATTGTACGGAGGAAATAAGGAAAAACTTACACTTTTAGGTCAATATCACTAGGGGGAAGCTTCATACACCCAAAAAGAGAATCAATTTCAACCCTAGAATTTGTTTCCAAGAGGATCCCCACCTTCTTCTTCCTTGGGCAGCAAAAATCGCAGCTGAACAGAGGGAGGACGAGGCTGGGAGAAGGAGAGAGAGAATGGAGAGCAAATGGCTCGTTTGTGGGCTTTTGGATAAGTATATAACACTTTAATATTAAGAAAAAGAAAAAAATTAAAATTCTAGTATATATCCAAGTATCCATGGCTTTATATTATTAAAAATACATAAGCACACACACACACACAGCTCTCCCACCGTCCCTCTAGACCTGCTTGGTTTGCCTTTGACAAAATTCTCAGCCAATCACATAATTCCTTAGTTGATAGCTACTAAAGGTAGCTCATCCATGAAGGGAAAAACCCTAAAATGCCCTTGATAAAAACACCTTCAAACCATGGCTCAAATAGGATCCTCATGGTTCAAGAATCTCAAGAATAATAATATAAAAACTAAGGAACATAATTTATGTGACAAATTGCAAAGAAAACCTCTCAATTGGGTAAATTGCAGAAAAGTCCGTAATGTACAGAAAATTGCATAACTTTCTCAAACAGTGTCCAAATTGGACCAAATTTGAAACTTAAGCTTGTGTTATGATTGCAAAACATATCAAAAGGTTATATTAGAGTTATAAGCATTCAATTATAGTAATTAACCTCCTTCAACTCATTAAGAAAGTTCAGGGGCCTTACACTGAGATTCTTTCTTCAATATCATAGATTGACCTTTGTAGCTTACATACTTTATTTTCGTCCTTTAAACTAATTAAACCCTCAGGCCGTGTCATATAAAAATCCTCAAGAAGATTCCCATTAAGAAATATTGTTTTAACATCCATCTGCCAAATTTCATATTCATGATATGATACAATGGCAAGCATGATCTTGATGGACTTAACCATGGCAACTGGAGAAAAGGTTTCTCCATAGTCAACACCTTGAACTTGCTTGAAACCCTTTACAACCAATCTACCTTTGTAAGTTTGTACATTACCATCCATGCTGATCTTCTTCTTGAAGACCCTCTTTCACCCTATGGGTTTCACCCCTTCAGGTGGACCCACCAAGGCCCATACCTTGTTGATGTGCATGGATTCTATCTCAGATCTCATGGACTCAAGCCATTTAACAGACCTTGATCCCTTAATAGCTTCTAGCTAGGTAGTTGATTCATCATCAATGACATACTCATTGCCTTAATGATCCATTCGATAACTAAATATATTTGGCTCTAGGTGTGTACTACTAGATCTACAAGGTTCTTGTGTCACGTGAAAAATTTGAGATTCCACAATAGTTTGTGACTCTCTATGTTCCTCTTATACCTGTATAGATTCAATGCTTTCTTGTTGGTCTCAAACCTCTTCGAGTTCTACTTTCCTCCCACTGATTCCTTTTGAAATAAATTCATTTTCTAGGAATGCAATATCTCTGGTAACAAACACTTTGTTATCAGTTGGGTTGTATAAGTAGTTCCCCTTGGTTTTCCCTAGGATAACCAACAAAATCACATTTATCTGATCTAGGGCCAAGATTTTTAGGAAACATTTTCTTTCAATAAGCTTCACATCCAAAATCCTCATAAAAGACATTTTGGGATGCTTCCCAGTCCATATCTCATATGATGTTTTTTAAACCAATTTGGAAGGTGCATGTTAAGTGTAAACACTATGGTTTCAAGAGAATAACCCTAGAATGAAGTTGGAAGATCAGAAAAACTCATAATTGATTGCACCATATCCAGTAATATACAATTCCTTCTTTTTGATACACCATTATGATGTGGCATTCTAGGTGGAGTCCATTGTGATACGATACCACAGGCTCGTAAAGATTCCTTAAAACTGTTAGCTTAAGTATTCTCCACCTTGATCAGAATGAAGTGCCTTAATACTTTTACCAAGTTGGTTCTATACTTCATTCATGAAATCCTTAAACTTTTCAAGAGTTTCAAACTTATACTTCATCAAGTAAACATAACCATACCTACTGAAGTCATCGGTAAATATAATGAGGTAATGATAATCACCTCTAGCATTTGTTCTAAAAGGGCCACATACATCCGTATTTATGATTTCTAATAGATCACCAGCCCTCTCACTATTTCTAGTGAAGGGAGTTTGATCATCTTACCCAACAAACAAGATTCACATGTCTCTGTTGATTCGAAATCAAAAGAGTCTAGATAACCATCTTTATGGAGTCTATATGTGTTTCTCATCGATGTGCCCTAGACCACAATGTCAAAGATATGTTTTATTTGAGTTATCAAGTTTTAACCTTTTGGCATTTACGTTATAAAAATTTGTATCAAGATCTAACAAATAAGGACCATAAGACATTGGGGCGCTTCCATAAAAGATCTCATCTTTTGAAATAAAGCATTGACCATTCTTGATATGAAATTCATATCCATCCTTGTCCATACAAGATACAAAAATAATATTTCTATTTATGGCATGTACGAAATTGAAGTTCTTTAACTCTATTACAACCCCCGTGGGTATAAATAAATTGTAGGTTCCAACTACAGTGGCAAAAACTCTTGCTCCATCATCAACAAGAAGTTCAACCTCACCCTTTCGTAAAGGCTTACTTCTTTTTAGATCCTACATATTCAAGCATATGTGAGATCCACATCTTGTATCTAGTACCCATGATGAAGAATTAGATAAATTTATCACATTAATAAATATACCTAAAGTGGAGATCTCTATCCCCTCCTTCTTCCTTAGTTCCTCCAGGTAGAGAGGGCAATTCCTAATAATGGTGACAATCTGCTCCCTTATTCACCCCTCCCTTTACTTTGAGTGTAGAAGACTTGGGTTTCTAGCTAGCTTTAGATATCTTCTTAGCTTTGCCTTTTCCCTTTTACTTTCCTTTTCTTCTTATCATCATCACAAAGTTTGGCCTATCTTTCTTTAACTGTGCTTCAACCATTCTCAACATGCCAAGCAACTCTAATAATGGCTTGTCAAAATTGTTCATGTTGTAATTCATCACAAATTGACTGTATGACTCTAGCAGTGATTGCAGAATCACACATGTGGCTAACTCTTGACCCAAAGGAAATCCCAACCTAGATAAGTTCTCCACATACCCAATAAGCTTGAGCAATGGAGACCTATTGGATCTCCTTCTGCCATGTTGCATTTGAAAAATGCCTTGGAGACATCATGTCCCTCCTATCTTACCTGATCTTAGTACATGTTCTTAAGAAGTGTTACCATCTCAATCACATTCATGTTTTCATGTTGTCTCTACATCTCATAGTTCATTGAGCACAACATCAGACACTTAACATCCATGACATCTTTAGGGTGCTTCTTGTAAGCATCCCTATCAGCCTTGGGTGCATTGGGAGTAGGTTCATCTGACTTTGGTGTTTCCAAGACATAGAGCTTGCGCTCCTGTGTGAGAAAAATTCTCAACATCCTAAACCAGTCATGGAAATTATTATCCTTCTCAAGGACCAATGCAAGGAAAACATGTTGTTTGTTTCCATTTGATTCTATAAGGGAAAATTTACAGTTTGTGTAAAGAAGCAAAAACCACTTCTCTACTAAAAATTTGAACAATAGAACCTCCAATCCAAACACACTCAGAAGGTATGATGGAGTGGGTGTAAAATTTTCAAATCTTTATATAATGGTAACAAAAGACCAAAGTATAGAAGCAGAATAAGAACATGACTATATTCAATTATAAAACAAAGAAAACATCATAAGGATCCTTTTAGAGGAAATCTAAACCACCTCAAGATTGTCTCCAAGATTTAACTTCACAGTCTAAGTACAAGTCAACAAGCCTTGCCATCCAAGTCCTCCACCTAGGGTTGGAAGCACACCCCAGCAAGAATAGAAACAATAGGATACATAAGCAAAAGCTGGTATGTGCATACTAAAAAGAAAATTGATCAATTTATAAGGAATAAGGGACGTCAAAATAAAAGGCTTCCCATGTAAGAGATAAGGACTACCCAATTAGGCATAAAAGAAAAGAAATATCATCACATAACAAAAGAAGATACTTGCCATAATTAAAACAATAAAGTAGTGCCACATCAGCACATATCATGATTTGGGAACATAACCCATCAAGATTTTTGGGCACATAATCCATCATAAACATCATCAACCTACATGCATGTGAGATAAGCATAGCCCTAGAACAATATAAACCCAATTGGCAGCCAACCCTGATAAAGTTGAAACCTGATAGAGAATGGAATACTGCCAATCTCCCAAATATATATAAAATGGGTCAAGACACACATCTTGCCCAGGGTATGAGGTTCCTTGCCGTCCCTAAAATAGAAAGAAATATCACATCTACTATAAACAAAACCAATGCAATTATACTACTCTAGTGCTACTGAATCACATAGCATGTTTAATGTAGAGGCAAGTAGAAAAGTATAGTCAGAATTGTACAATGTTGCCATCACACAATGGACAACACATACATATAAACATCCACTTCAAAGTGGAACATATCACCAAGTAAACTTCCACATCACAGTGGGCATATAATATCAAAGATCCAACAGGAACCAAGGCATGAGAAAAAGAGTCCAAGAGAATATCTATGATCACAAGATCAATAACAAATAAAAGGTAGTTCACATGAACCATGATTTTCAAGGAAAAGATATTATGTATAAGCTATTGTCCATAGGACCAAGAGAAACAATAATATATGATAATTTATCAATAAGAATAATTGGGGATGGAAACATACCTCAACTTCAAAGTCCAAAGTCCAAAGTTACATCTAGGTCCAAACCTAGGCATCCAAAGAACCTATGATGCATATATGTGGAATAAGGGTTAGGTTACCATTAATTATCAAAACCCTAAAAAACCACCTTTTTAAACATATGTGAATTAGGTTTCTAAAACCATGCTACTTTTTAGTATATGTCATTAGGAGTCCAAAACATATTTTATTATATTTTATTGACTTATATATAATTAATTATGATTTTTACAAGTTAATTCATCATTAATTACATCCATTAAAAACAACTATTATTAATCTTTGGATTTATTTATCAAAACATGTACCATTAGATATGTCTTATTTTTTTTAATCCAATGAGTATTTATTCATATTTTTCTGATGAGTAGATAATTAGTTATGGATTTTAGAATTTCAACCAATCGGAAAAACCCAAAAGGCCATGTCAGAATGAGATTGTGAGAGAGAGAGTGCTGACCTGTGACTTGGACCAATGAAAGGAAGCCAAGTCATGCCACATCAGCAATGCGTAGACCCACTACAAAGCAAAGAGAACCTGGTCCAAATGACCAAAACACCCTCACTCAAGAAAACAAAATAAAGAAGAGACGAGGAGGGTAGAAACAAAATTTCTCAGGGAATCACCCCCTTCACCCGCTCATTTTTGGGAGAAACTGGTGCAAGCATGTCTCGAAGGTGATTTGGGGAAAAACTACAAGAGCACTAAACATCAAATTGAAGCAAACCAAAGCTACGATGTGCCACGAGGAACTACCTAAAACCAATTTGAGACCACCATAGAGGTGTCCGACGAACCAGAAGCCAACCATGATCTCGCGGCGGCCATCTGACCCAATGGAGTAGAAGCCCCACCCTCAAGTGCCTTCGAGATCAAGAAAGTATGCGGAAATGAAGCGTGGGGAGACGACGAGAGGCTGGGAACCAAAACTCAACAGTCTGATCGCCTAGGGTGATGAGGAGAAGGCTCGAAGTGGGAAATAGGGGTGCAAATAGAGGATGAACAAAGCACCGCAATGGTGCCCCATGGTTGTGGGGGAAGGGTTGACCAAAACCCATCTTTTATAGGGTCATTGGGTGTAGAGGAGAGAGAGGATGGTGAGGGCGAAGAAACCAGGAAGGAAGGTGAAGAGGGAAGAGATGAATTAGAGAAGGAAACTGGGGAGAGAAGCCCCCTATTGCTGCCTGCGAAATCAAAAAGGGGAAAGGAAGAAGAGAATCTAGCTGTTGCTGGATCTAAATCCAAGGGTCAGGATTGAACCAGAGAAAATTGAAACAGGAAAGCAAGCACGACATATCAAATATGATTAGAACTAAAGTGAGATTAATTTAATGTACATATTTTCTCTTTCCTATTTTAAGTGTTCTATTCTTATCCAAATTAGACCAAACTTGACACACAAGTTAAGTAAAACATGTAGATTCCGAATCTCTAATTAGATTTCACTTTTGGAAACTTTAGATGTATTATTTAACATATTCTTTGTTCTCTTTCTTGATGCATTAATGACACATGGATTATCCAAATTAGGTGAAACTTCATCCAAAAGTCATATTTAATGTGTTGGATACGAATTTGCCATCAATTTTACATATTGGAGTTGTTTGTATATTTATTTAATATTTTGAATGTTTAGCACACTTTCTCTCTCCTGATTTTACCTTTTAAGCAAACTTTCTCCAAATTACATAAAAATTTACCCAAAGGCTATATTTATTATGCATATTACAAATCTAAGATTATTTTCCTCTTAGGGGTCATTTACTATTTTATTTGATATTTTGGGGAAAACACACATCTTCTTTTCCAATTCGAATTATTATTATGTGAATAATGTGAAACTTGACTCCCAAGGTAATTGAGACCCAAGGAACACACTTTTAAACTTAGATTTCATTTTTGGGATTTCTTTTTATGAGATAAGTCATATGGCCCATTAGTAGCCCATTATCTTAATTACTCATTCAATTAGGTTTATTAGGGTGATTTTACATGTATTAGCTCACATTGGTCATTCGAAACCTTTTATAAGTCTAACCTCAAACCATGTTTGGTCCAATCCAAAAGATCAAAGTTTTAGGGTAGGGTTCTAGATCTGATATGTTGCAACACTCCACCCCTTAAAAAGGATTTCATCCTCGAAATTCATAGATTCAAACATCAAACAACCAACTACTCTCCACCCCTTAAAGGATTCAACCTAGCAAGTCAAACTAAATAAGTTTTTAGATCTACCCACATCTCTTAGTTGTGAAAGTTTTAGAGATTTATGCTTCTCATGTATCCAACTAATAGTCAGAACCAACTTAGGGTTGAATTTTAGGTCCATGTGTCTCTAACCTATCAACCCTACATGAACATCCAAATGCCATAGGGTAGGTCAACTACACCTTTATATAAATCCTAGTCACAAGAAATAGGGTTAGATTCTAGTCAAACTAGAGTTTCTCTTCATTGTGACTTAGTTCAAGAAATATTTGATGCAATCCAGGGAAAACATTTTGTTTTGTATGTATAGTATTATATGGAAAATAAATTGTTGTGAAAAACTTTTGCAATTAAAAATTGAAATTTAGGGCCCAAAATCAAAGCGAGAAGCCAAGTCACAATATTTCCATAATTAGATCTCCTAACATATTCTCATCCTCAAACCAAACCTGGTTGCAAAAAAGATCATCATTGATCAAATCTAGGGTCAATATCTCACTTAGAGGTAACTAACTAAGTCACGGGTTCTATCGAGAGACAAAATTGAAATACTTAGATTTCGACATCCATGGACTCTGATACCATGCTGTAAAGAAGCGAAGACTACTTCTCTACTAAAAAATTTAACAATAGAACCTCCAGTCCAAACACACTCAGAAGGTATGATGGAGTGGGTGTAAATTTTCAAATCCTTATATAATGGTAACAAAAGACCAAAGTATGGCAGCGGAATAAGAACATGACTATATTCAATTATAAAAAAAGGGAACATCTTAAACTTACATCATAAGGATCCTTGTAGAGGAAATCTAAACCACCTCAATATTGTCTCCAAGATTTAACTTCACAATCTAAGTCCAGTTCAACAAGACTTGCCATCCAAGTCCTCCACCTAGGGTTGGAAGCATACCCCAGCAAGAAGAGAAACAATAGGATACATAAGCAAAAGCTGGTATGTGCATACTAAAAAGCAAATTGAGCAATTTATAAGGAATAAGGGACATCAAAATAAAAGGCTTCCCATGCAAGAGATAAGGACTACCCAATCAGGCATAAAAGAAAAGAAATATCATCACATAACAAAAGAAGATACTTTCCATAATCAAAACAATAAAGTAGTGCCACATAAGAACATATCATGATTTGGGCACATAACCCATCAAGATTTTTGGGCACATAACCCATCATCAATTTGGGCACATAACCCATCATAAACATCATCAACCTACATGCATGTGAGATAAGCATAGCCCTAGAACAATATAAACCCAATTGGCAGCCAACCCTGATAAAGTTGAAACCTGATAGAGAATGGAATACTGCCAATCTCCCAAATATATATAAAATGGGTCAAGACACACATCTTGCCCAGGGTACGAGGTTCCTTGCCGTCCCTAAAAGAGCAGGAAATATCACATCTTCTATAAACAAAACCAATGAAATTATACTACTCTAGTGCTACTGAATCACATAGCATGTTTAATGTAGAAGCAAGTAGAAAAGTATAGTCATAATTGTACACACACAATGGACAACACATGCATATAAACATCCACTTCAAAGTGGCACATATCACCAAGTAAACTTCCACATCACAATGGGCATATAATATCAAAGGTCCAACATGCACCAAGGAATGAGAAAAAGAGTCCAAGAGAATATCTATGATCACATGATCAATAACAAATAAAAGGTAGTTCACATGAACCATGATTTTCAAGGAAAAGACATTGTGTATAGGCTATTGTCCATAGGACCAAGAGAAAGAATAATATAGGATAATTTCTCAATAAGAATAATTGGGGATGCAAACATACCTCAACTTTAGAGTCCAAAGTCCAAAGTCACATCTAGGTCCAAACCTAGGTATCCAAAGAACCTATGATGCATATATGTGGAATTAGGGTTAGGTTTCCATTAATTATCAAAACCCTAAAGAACTACCTTTTAAACATATGTGAATTAGATTTCCAAAACCATGCCACTTTTTAGTATATGTTATTAGGAGTCCAAAACATATTTTATTATATTTTTCTGAATTATATATAATTAGTTATGATTCGTACAAGTTAATTCATCATTAATTACATCCATTAAAAATACCTAATATTAATCTTTGGATCTAGTTATCAAAACATGTACCATTAGATAGGTTTTATTTTTCTAAATACAATGAGTATTTATTCATATTTTTTGATGAGTAGATAATTAGTTATGGATTTTAGAATTTCAACCAATCGGAAAAACCCGAAAGGCCATGTCAGAATGAGATTGCGAGAGAGAGAGTGCCGACCTATGACTTGGACCAATGAAAGGTGGCCAAGTCATGCCACATCAGTGATGCATGGACCCACTACAAAGAAAAGAGAACATGGTCTAAAAGACCAAAACACCCTTGCCTGAGAAAATAAAATAAAGAAGAGACGAGGAGGGTAGAAATGAAATTTCTTAGGGAATCACCCCCTTCACCCGCTCATACCCAGAGCAACTGGTACAAGCAGGTCTCGACGGTGATTTGGGGGAAAACTATTTGGAGCACTAAACATCAAATTGAAGCAAAACCAAGCTACGAAGTGCCATGAGGAACTACCTAAAACTAATTTGAGACCACCGTAGAGGTTTCTGACAAATTGGAAGCCAACCGTGATCCCGCAACGACCATCTAACCTAGCGGAACAGAAGCCCCACCCTCAGGTGCCTTCGAGATGAAGCTCGTAGGTGGAAATGAAGAGTGGGGAGACGACGAGAGACTGGGAACCAAAACTCGGCAGTCTAATCGCCCAGGGTGATGAGGAGAAGGCTCGAAGTGGGAAATAGGGGCACAAACAGAGGATGAACAGAGCATCGCAATGGTGCCCCATGGTTGCGGGGGAAGGGTTGACTAAAACCCATCTTTTATAGGGTCATTGGGTGTGGAGGAGAGAGAGGATGGTGAGGGCGAAGAAACTAAGAAGGAAGGTGAAGATCGAAGAGAGGAATCGGAGAAGGAAATCAGGGAGAGAGGCCCCCCATCGCTATGTGCGAAATCGGAAAGGGGAAAGGAAGAAGAGAATCCAGCTGTCGCTGGATCTAAATACAAGGGTCAGGATTGAACCGAGAAAATTGAAACAGGAAAGCAAGCATGACATATCAAATACGATTAAAAATAAAGTGAGATTAATTTAATATACATATTTTCTCTTTCCTCTTTTAAGGGTTCTATTCTTATCCAAATTAGACCAAACTTGACACACAAGTTAAGTTAAACATGTAGATTCTGAATCTCTAATTAGATTAGATTTCACTTTTGGAAACTTTAGATGTATCTCTTTCCTCTTTTAAGGGTTATATTCTTATCCAAATTAGACCAAACTTGACACACAAGTTAAGTTTAACATGTAGATTCTGAATCTCTAATTAGATTAGATTTTACTTTTGGAAATTTTATATGTATTATTTAACATATTCTTTGTTTCTCTTTCCTGATGCATTAATGACACATGGATTATCCAAATTAGGTGAAACTTCATCCACAAGTCATATTTAATGTGTTGGATATGAATTTTCCATCAATTTTATATATTGGAGTTTTTGTATATTTATTTAATATTTTGAAGGTTCTACACACTCTCTCTCCCGATTTTACCTTTTAAGCAAACTTTCTCCAAATTACATAAAAATTTACCCAAAGGCTATATTTATTATGTAGATTACGAATCTAAGATTATTTTCCTCTTTTGGGGTCATTTAATATTTTATTTGATATTTTTGTGAAAACACTCATCTTCTTTTCCAATTTGAATTGTTATTATGTGAATAATGTGAAACTTGACTCCCAAAGTAATTGGAACCCAAGGAACACAATTTTAAACTTAGATTTCATTTTTGGGATTTCTTTTTATGAGATAAGTCATATGGCCCATTAGTGGACCATTATCTTAATTACTCATTCAATTAGGTTTATTAGGGTGATTTTACATGCATTAGCTCACATTGGTTATTCTAAACCTTTTATAAGTCTAACCTCAAACCATGTTTGGTCCAACCCAAAAGATCAAAGTTCTAGGGTAGGGTTCAAGATTTGGTATGTTACAGTTTGTCAAAACATTTTTATTTGATTTCAAATAAAATTTGATGATATTAATTAGGACTTTAATTTATTATCACCCTCACTATTTTTTATATTGATAACCCTCACTTATCAATTTGAGAGATTGCATTGTACAACCCTCTAGTGTTCCAGATCAGTATTTCATCAAATCATGAGTCAGCTTTGGCTGATCACCCACAACCTGATTATTTACGTAGATAACTTTTACCACTTGCATCATATGCAACTATTGAATAGATGGTATGCATAAATCTTTTCCATGTTCCATTTCTATGCTTCTAGGTGCTAATCTCATGAAGGTCACCTAGTTTATCTTGACCCAAAAGCCAACATGATATAATATGCACCCTTCTTTGGCATATCTACATATCTACCATCACACTTCCACAAGATGGATGACACACCATTATTTGGCGTAACCTACACTTAGCCGATCAAACTTTTCATGTGTGTTTCTTATGGAAAGCATTTAAGACCTAATATTTTAATTTACAGATTATATATATATTATATATATATACACACACACACACTCATACATACCCAAACACCACATACTTTATAATATGTATCATATGCATACTATATTCATTCCACAAATATGCAATCCACAAACACAAAAATCATTGCTTATGGCCATAATACCGTAATCCTTTGTATCCATAAATGATTACTATCCACCTATGGTCTTCGTATCTCATGCAATGACAACTTATGAATATCATATGAATCTGCATTTGATCAACATCAAGATGAACAGCTTCACGGACGCCCCCTTGGTGTTAGATCTTTAGTTTGCCTCTCCACGGATGTTCCTTGGAGTTGGATCTTCAAGTTGCTTCTTCACAACAAGTCTTCCAAAACTAAATCTATTCCTGTCTCTATTACATTATGTAAAAGGAAAACCTCAAGTTACATTCAAGGGACGTTTAGAGGGAACATAATTAATTACATTGGAAGATAATAGATGATGCTCAACATACAAGCCAAATACTTATACAAAGAATCCATGCATGACCATTTACATCCAAGCACAAGATACACAATCAATCACAACATCCAGAAAAGGGGTCCAGGCCATAACCATGCATTCATTCACCACACAAAATATTTTCAATGGGACGTGTATGATTTATAGGTATATCTATATATACATATATACATTAAGATTGCACTCCTTTTAATGAAAGACATTTCCCATCAATAATTTTGACTCCCACACAGACTAGGCGGGGTACACAGAGGCATCACCTGCAGATGGGTGCATGCAAAATTTTACTTTCGTACAATAAGAAAATCATATTTTTCATAGTCGACCCTATCCAACAAGTAAAAAATAATAGGTCTGCGGCATATGTGGAATTAGGTTTATATATGCATATTAATCATTTAAGTTCACATGGCATGCAACTACATAAAACGGTACATAGAAATTCTAATGATATCGAATTAAATCCAAACAAGCCGTATATCAACACGACTCTAATACCACTGTTGGGTTTTGTGGAGGCGATAGGAGCAACGAAAGCAATAAAAAATTTCTCCACACATAACCTGATAGAGGATCTGGTCGACAATAGTGTATTCAGAAAGAGGGTGGGGGATATACCTCATCATGGAGCAGGTCCGGCGAAATCCCTTTACTCGGTGATGTGTGTCACTCCTAGAGTGCACAACAATTGTCGTCCATCCTCCGAATGTAGGAAACTCAATGTCTGTGTTTGTACTTTGTCCATGCAGATGGACTATAACTCCACATCGTGCTTCCTTAACCAGCGGGAAGGAGTAGCCTTCTTCTTAATGATGTGCTAGCGTTAGTTTCTCTCATTCTCTCTCGCTTGGGGACGATGATGGATAGGGTTCACATACAAAATTTTAACCTCATCGTATGTGCGTTAGCATATTAGCATTACCCAAAATCCGACCGTAATGCCCCTATTAATAGTAGAGAAAGGAAGCATGATTTTCCAAAACCCTCAAGAAACAAACGACTGCAGCTGTAATCAAAACGAGCTACTTGTGAAATATTATAATAATATTATGGTAATAATTAATTAATCCAATTAATCATATTAATTGATTACCTAATTTTCATTATCCATCTATAGTTAATCGCTCTAGATCAGGAAACTGACATAATAATGGAATCTAATTAATTGGCTTAAACACTTTAACCAACTAATTCAAATGATATTCCAATATTATTATAGTGGATTGCCCAAATGTTTTAGTAATCAGTTTGATTTAGAACATTTCCAATCATGTCCACAATTATACTCCTATTCCAATCACATTCTATGTGTGTGACCTGGTAGGCTCCACATTATATTGATAGTGATATTCATAATCATATTATGATTTCACAAACAATTATTGGTATCTAACAAGACTTCATTGCTACACAACTAATTGGAGAAGTTGGAGAGCAACTTAGCCTATCATTTGTGATTGGTGTTACATCGATTGTATAATTCATTTGTGTCTGATATCTAGATTGAACTCAAGGCATGGACTTGACATCCTATTTAACATTCAATCCATGTTCCTTGAACTAAAGCAGACTGTCTGAGTTATGTGTAAGCTCAATATCACATATTGACTCACATCAGCAAGGCCATGCATTTCTCAGTCTTGTTTATCAAGTGGCCAGGATATCAAACTCCTGTATGAGGGACAAATCCCACCTACATCACTTACAGTCATCCCCATGTGTCACAGTGCACCTGAGCACCACCTTTATGGTATCTCTTATTCAGAATCATGGTGGATGATGTCAAAGCACACTAAACGGCATGTGACGAGTGTAGTGACTTTAGGTCCAATAAGAACAATCACCACCATCACTATGAGAGATGACTCTAACTACCAATCATGGTTTCATGTGTCACTCTTAAGGTGGGTCTGTCTGATACACTGTTCTCTAACAAGTATTTATGTGCTTGGTTTGATATCGAGTATCATGACTAATGAGATTATGTCATCAACCAACACACACTCTAGTCTTAAGTGTTATTGTTGTCTATTATCCTTCCACAATAACATCCGACTAGGGAATTGTAGGAATGCATATACTCTTGAGATCTGTATGATCTCATCATTCAGGTACTCAACCAAAAGAAATATGTCATTGAGTAATATCATTCTCTAGACATTTATTATGTTACATCATTATCTCATAATTGAATAACAGAATAAATTGGAAGATTTCCATTTATTATTAATCAAATCATTTACAAGATATACCATTACAATCATCATATGATTGGCTCTTTGGGCATACATACCAACACCTATAGCATAGGGTTTTTATGTTTTTGCACAAGTTCAAGGTGTGATATCAAGATCTAGGTCATCGATTTCTCAAACGAACACGTTCATAATCTTATATTCTAAACAAGATTATTATTGAATGTATATATCATCATTATACTAGATTTCATGCATGTTTTTTTTAGTTTTCCCTGATTCTCATCATTTCTTGTTTTGGATCTAAAATTATGCATTATTTTCATGATTATTCAAGTTAAGATTCTAAGATATGATCATAATAAACTCATGATTCCAAACTTACATCTTTCATGTATGGCATGATTTCATATTAGGTTTAGCTTGTGAGAGTGATTTGCCATACATATTCAAGTTTGACATAGGTTAGATTATTTCATGTATCATGTATGATTTGAGGGACAACATTATCATCAACAGTGAGGTTTTGTATATATCTCACTTGTATCCCAAAAGGTCTCCACACGCTTGGGTCACTCAAGCTAAGGCCTATCTATATCTAACAATACATGTTAACCACAACCATCTACCCATAACAAAATTTATACCCAACTTTCAAAAATAAAGGCAACCACTAGGTTCCTTCACATAGAACCAATAAGCTGAGAATGAGGCTCATCATGAAGATCACACATCATGTACATCGTATTAGGGTCTTGGGACATTTCCCTCACCTATATAGCAAACATCATATATTTTATTGCCTCTTTCTCTATGGTTAGATATTTTCATAGGAAATCTAGGGTTCAACATTTTCAAGGGACCACAAATTAGGTGACTCAACTCATATACTTAGAAGTAGTCTAGTTAGGGACTCATCATCATGTATTCCATCTTGCATATTTTTCAACATTCACTACTACAGATACGACCTTTGGCATCGGTTATTTAATCCTTTTCGCGACGGTTTCCAAGCGACACCTATGTGGGCGCCACTAAAAGTCAAACCCTTTCAGCGTCGGTTTTCCAACCAATGCCAAAACGCTTTGCGCCACTGAAAATGCGCCAGTAGGGTCCCATCAGCGTCAGTTATAAGTAACCCCAACCGACGCTATAATCATCCGCGCCACAAAAAGGGCGCCATCTAGGACTCTATCTGCATCGGTTTTCTACTACTAACCGATGCCATAGCATCTGTCGCCACGACCGTGCTACCTAGAATGGCCGTGCTGTCCAGAACGGCTGTTCTGTCCAAAACGGCCGTGCTGTCTAGCACAGCCATGTTGGATAGAATGGCATTGGTTTGCTACTAATAACTGATGCCATATCAACTGCAACCACGGCCGTGCTGGCCAGGCTGTCTGGCAACATTAGGCGGCGGTTTTATGCTATTAACCGACGTTGTAAACCTTTGTTGTCGGTTTAGACAAATAACCGATGCCTATGGTTTGATTTTTTTTTCTAATCAGTTTGTAGGCCTGTTGTGGCTGGTCGCAGGATGAGAACCTGTAGTTCAGTTCCACTGAATTGTAGGTTTACGACATCCATTGATATCAGCCAACAAACATGCCACAAACTTACAAAATCAACAAATATTCTTTTCACACATAGGTAGATACATTCAGACATCAATTCAATTTTCACATTCACACATGTAGAAACATTCAAATACATGTAGAAACATTCAGACATGTAGAAACACATGTATAAACATTCATTTACAAAATATCATTCATCATCGCTATCAACATCCCAATTATATCTTACAGTCCCCACTGCTTGTATGGGTCTTGCCCATTCTTCTGTTACGTCATTTAATACTTCCATCGTATATGGAGCATGTACATATTTTAAGGCTTTACCTGTAGTGGGGTCAGTTTTAAACACCTGCAAAGAGAATGATGCATATATATAAGTAATAATATATAAATAAGATTGATATATTTCATACTATCTAATGAGACTATATATAATACCTTAGGTATGGCATTGATTTCATCTGCATATTTGATAATCATGTCCATAAACCGCATCACATAGTATGCACATGCCCAACCGTTGACTTGTGTAGCACACTATAAAATGGATACAAAATATTAAAAAATACAAATAAGCACATTTCACATAAATAACATATACATTGGAGTCGGGAACTTACTTTCACGTTCTCCCAAATTATTGGTTGGTTCTTTTTACTGGGGACCATTCCTTCAACCTTTTTGAATGCATCTAAACCCCTACATGTTAATGTAACGCAGTAAATTGTATAATTAAATAGTAATGTAATAACAGATGTTAACGTATATAAAAATGAAATATTTCTCACCAGAATAATGCCATTCTCATTACGTGTCCAATTTTTCGATTCAATGTACTCCCCGCAGGATCTAGATAATAGACAATGAACGTCCCGGGGAGAATAACTAGTAACTCCCAATGCTTAGCGCTATAGGTAAAAAAGTTAAAAATTAATAACTCAAAATCCACAATAAAAATGTAATTTTCTTAAGTCCAAATTATAATCAAAGTAAAATTACTTCACATTGAATGGAGCTATTATTATCGTCTTCTTTTTTTGACCGAAAATTGTAAAAGCATCACAATAGTATTGTTGAATGCTATCAGGGTCTTTAGCTACCAGACTAATCAATGATGGAATCAAAAATCCCACATGTTCAAATCCAAATTGTTTACATTGAATTTCGACTAAGTAGATGCAAAACATGTATTACATATGCATTAATATATAAGAAACTAGATCACCAGATCCTACACAAGGTATATGGATGTATAAACAAGATCTCACCTTATCCATGCCTCTATCATTGATGTATTCAGCCAATCATAGATAAACAACTCAATAATATCTTGTATAAATAGAGAGCTTTCGTATGATTGACCTGCATAATCCACTTCTAAAGAAACAACTATAGGGTAATGTATATTATGTGCACATAGCCATACTGCCATTCCCTTACAATAAGGACCTAATGGGAATTTTAGGTCAGTTGGAACCCAACTTGGTAATGCAGGAAGTGGAGGTGGAGGCCTAGATACTCCGGGTGTCTTCTTTTTAACCTGTATATATAATTTCAAATCAATTGACCTCATATATACACATTAACAATTTAACGTAATGTAAATTTATCTTACAATTTCATTAGTGTAGACGACATCTGCTTTGGGCCACAATATCACGCCACCTTCTGCCTCAGCAAATGTATCAATATCCGGGTGGGCATATGGCAATGCAGATTCCCTCCAATTAGGGAATACACGTATCGGGCTCACACGAACGTAACCCTGTGGCATTGGAGCCCCATGAATCGTTGCCCCAGGAAGGGAAGGGTAAGCATGCGCCTCTGCAACAATATAATCTTCAATTTTTAAGTGGCATGGCTTCAACGCCTACAAATTTACGTAAAGAATGTTATACATATCATCTTGAAAACATATCATCTTGAAAAGACTAGCTACTATGTCATAAACAATACTTACAGTAGACGTGTTAGGTGGTGGGTCTACAGGAATACTCTCAGCATGCACATCAAGAGAAGAGCGGGTCACCATAGGCTGATTGGAAGCCTGAGATGTCTGCCACCGCAACATTTCTTCCTTGACCTTCTTAGCAACTATATCCTCAACTCTCTTATTCTCCTATACATCGATAAAAGAAACATTAGTTTCTTATTATTGAATTCCTTTTTGCAGTAACATTCTAAAAAAGAATAGGTTACCTCTTCTTGTGAAAGTCCCGCTCTTGCGACAGGTTTGCGCTGGGATGGCCCAAAGAATGCTTTGATGCCCACACCAACGCCTGCACCCCTAACACGTCCAGGATGCTCTGGGTTACCCAGAGCAACTATCAACTCATCCCTTGTGCCCTGAGGGATGAACATGCCCTGTTGCCTATGCTCGTGCAGCTCCCGCTAATCACCATCAATAGAAATTGGTAAGTAAACACCACAAATAATCAATATTCGAATGACATGCATTGTTGAGTTGTATTTTACCATTTTCGTAGCCGCCTCAGGAGTTATAGGCTTCTTTATTTCACCCTTCTTGTTTTGCCTCCCAGCTATCCAGACATCATGGCATGGCATGGGTGTGGTACATGTAGTAGAGGACTCCTGAGTAGAAGCAGACTCCGTCTGTAGTCTTTGGCGAACGCCTGCATAGCCCTTTGGACCCATTGTGTGGTCATGCACATTCAATGCACACCTTTCTCTTTGCGCCTCACTAAATGCCTAGTTAGTATGCACATTGATTTGGTTAGTAACACTAAAGGCTAATCTTGAATAGGTGAATACAACATATATTAATTAAATTGGGATTGACACTTAATACCTTGAATTCTTCAGTTTGTCTTGAAGCAACAAACGTCTCCCAATCTTCTTTGTCCAGGAAGTTCCACTTTTCAAGGGCTGACTTCTTGTTCTTATCACTATCTTTTATGTATTCTCTGTTGAGATTTGTCCTATAGTTCCTTAGCATCTTTCCAGCACGTTGCATCACACTTTTACGATGCAACTTCTCATCCAATGCAAACAAATTCTGTAAAATAGAATTGCTATTAACTAGTATCCAAAAATAGAATTGCAAATAATAGAATTTGTAATCTACAAAATAGAATTGCAAATAATAATAACTCACACATAAATCCTTCCATATCAAGTCTTTCTTCGCATGAGGATCTTTATGTTAATTATCATACTTAACACCACAATGGCTTCGAGTGACACACCCATGATAGTTTACAAAATTATTGTGATTCACTCCAATTGCATTTCCTGCATTATCAAACTCCATAGCCAATCTGGATCCACTGCCCCTTAGCACTGTTAACTTCTTCAGTAGAGTGATGCCCCTTTTCTTGTTAACTTTTTGGTGATGCGCATCAAGTGCCTCCAGTGCTTCAGAGGGTACATGTGCATCATCAACCTAAAATTTGACAAAATAAACACACTGAATTAGCCCAATATAGAAATATAGGATATATGACATAACTAGAAGATAATGAATTTCTATAGAAATATAGGATATGTTTTTAAAACTTACATTAGTATCCTCGCCATGCTCATCATGGACATCATCCTCATCATGGACATCATGCTCATCATGGACATCATGGTCAGCCAACTGAAAATGTCATTAAAAAGGCAAACATTTAGCATTTGTATTAAGTAGAAGATAATGACACATTATATCTAAAAATGATATTGATATTAAAAAAGCATGCCTCTAAAACATTGAAAAATGTAACATAAAAAAAAAAACATGCATGCCTCTAAAATTGTGATCTTTTATCAACTAACAATCCTTCATTGTGATCTCCGCGCACATATACATCATCATTAGCTTCAATATTTTGTGGAGTTGGCAACCCAACTGAGAATGGACTGGAGTCATCATACTTATCATAGTACTCTTCTTCATCTATAGGATCTTCAATGAACTGTCTTTTACCATGAAGAACAACCGACCATTTATCATTTGCAGGATTATCGATATAAAATAGTTGTTTCACCTGTGATGCCGATATGAATGGTTCACCTATCTTGCCAATCTTTTCAAAGTTCACTAAAGTGAAACTCAATTCATCCACTATAACACCTTTGGTGTTATCAACCCAATTACATTTGAAGAGCGGAATTCTGAAATCTATGTAGTCAAACTCCCATATGTCTTCAATGACATTGTAATATGACATTTTAGCTTCACGTGGACTCTTGTACTTTGCACTTGCAAAATACATAGTCGACGCTTGAAGGGTGACCCCACTATTTTGGATGACACTCTTATCATCTTGGTGCTTTGTGTAATATGTGAACCCATTAATGTCAAACCCTTCATAAGACATAACATTTGATTTTGGTTTAAAGGTGAGGCATTTGATAGTTTCCGTAATATCATCTGGTGTTTGAGATAGTTGTTGTAAGACTTTATCTTCAAACCACTTAGTAAAAGTCTTGTTATGATCTCTAGCAAGCCACATTGAATTGGCTCGAGGATGTTGTCTCTTGATTAAATTGGTATGTTCCTCGATATAAACACTCACTTCATCCATGTTGTGTAAAATATACAAGTGACCTTGTTCCAACTGCTCACGGTTGATTACTTTCACCCATGATCTCAAAATTCCTTTGCCCTCCTCAATATTCTTGTCATTAACGGGAGTGTCATTACCACTCAGAAAGTCATTGCAAAAATCCATAACCTCTCTCGCCACATAACCCTCAATATAATACTCCCTTCAGGCCGATAACGGTTTCGAACATCACCTTTAAAAACACTCATGTATCGTTCAAAGGGATACATCCAATGCAAGAAAACTGGTCCCAACATTTTCACTTCCCTAGTCAAGTGGACAACAAGATGTACCATGATATCAAAGAACGAAGGAGGGAAATACATCTCAAGCTGACATAGGGTAACAACCACTTCTCTTTGCAAATTATTGAGAGTATCAGGGTCAATAAATTTATTGCATAGACTGTTGAAAAAGAAACAAAGTCTGGTGATTGCAAACCTTACATGCTTTGGCAATATAGATCGAATTGCCACAAGCAATATTTGTTGCATTAGAGTGTGACAATCATGAGATTTAAGACCTTCAGATCTTTCATTGATATCAATCTATGGATGTTGGATGAGTAACCCTGTGGCACCTTAACATTTGCCAAGCATTCACAAAAATCTTTCTTCTCCTTTCTAGACAATGTGTAACAAGTGGGAGGTAAGTATGTTCTTTTATTACCCATTTCATGCAATTCTATTAATTCTGACCTTATTCCCATTTCATGTAGGTCCAATCTGGATTTTATCCCATCTTTAGTCTTACCTGGTATATTCAACAGAGTACCAATGACGCTATCACAAACATTTTTTTCAACATGCATGACATCGATACAATGCCTGACTGTCAAAGAAATCCAATAAGGAAGATCCCAAAATATTGACTTCTTCTTGAATGAAGAATTTTCACTTCGTGTGGCCATATTACATTGTGATCTCTTACCAAATTCATTGACAATGTCTTTTACTCTTTCATAAACAACATCCCCTAGTATAGGTTTAGGTGCACTCTGTTCCTCATTCCTTCCATTGAATACTTTGCGCTTCCTACAATACAGATGGAATTTTGAAAGAAACCTTCAATGACCAAGATATACAGTCTTGCCGCCATGTTTTAGTCTTATCAAATCAATGTTCTCTTCACATATAGGACACACTTTAGCTCCTTTGACACTATATCTAGACAAATTCCCGTATGCTAGAAAGTTATTAATAGTGCAAAACAACATAGCGTGCAAACGAAATGTCTCTCCTCATGAAGCATCATAGGTCATCGCACCTTCACCCCAGAGTTTCTTTAAGTCATCAATCAGAGGTTCAAGATAAACATCGATATCATTTCTAGGTTGTTTAGGGCCCGATATCAACAACGACAACATAACATACTTATTTTTCATACACAGCCAGGGAGGAAGATTGTATATAACAAGCATGACTGGCCAAGTGCTATGTTGGCTTCTCAATGTCCCGTACAGATTCTTCTCATCTATACAAAGCCCAAGTCTTAGATTCCTGTCTTCTTCACCAAATTTGGGGTATAATAGAGCAATCTTCTTCCACTGTGCGGAATCAGACGCATGTTGTAGGATCCCATCATTATTTTTCTTAACATCTGCATGCCACCTCAAATTCTTCGCATCTATCGGATTTGCAAACAAGCGTTGAAACCGTGATATTATAGGTAGATACCACATCACCTTGGCAGGAGAACCAGTTTTGGACTCCCCCAAAGTCGTCAATTTATACCGTGACACACCAAATTTTGGAAAATCTTTCAAATCCACATAGTCCTTTTGAAATAATACACAATCATTCGGACATGCGTGTATCTTCTTGGCCTCCATTCCCATTGGGCACAACAATTTCTTTACCCGGTATGTTGAGATTGGCTGCTCGTTTCCTTCAGGAAGCATTTCTTTCAACAAAGTCAACAATGAAGTGAAGCTTTTGTCGCTCCATCTATTGTTAGCTTTCAACTTATACAATCTCAACATAGTGCTAAGCATTGTAAACTTAGTACAACCTGTGTATAACAATATCTCAGCATCATGCACAATGTTTCTAAAGATGGGAGGTGGATCGGTGTGCTCTACCCCATAACTATCCATCATCACATCAATGATGTCTACTGGAACTGGTTCGTTCACATCTACATCATTCGAGAGAATTTCTTCTTCCACCCAAGCACTGCTATCGACATCCACTGGTTTTGGGTTTGAAATCTCTCCATGCCAGTGCCATTCTGTATAGCCTTGTACAATCCCATTGCACATGACATGACTTTTGATTTCATCACCAGTGCTGACTTTCAAGTTGTTACTGCAATGCCTACATGGACAGCAGAACCTATGTCTAGGTTGTTTCCTATGTTCCTCGACAAATCTAATAAACTGATCAAGACCAGATATAAACTTTGGGGTGTAGCGATTGCGAATGGACATCCGTGATCTATCCATTCTATGATCAAAGAGAAAACAAGTATATATTAGGACAAGATTAGGGTCTAGGGTTAAAAAATACATGTGATGTCATTCTTTTATATAATAAATGTACATGTACCACCTATCCCATCCTTAAACACCTAATCTCACTAGTAAGTGTATAATGTGTATTGGGTTTTCAAGAAAATTTTGGCAGCATTTCCCCGCTGTTCTCCAAGTACATATGTACTTAGAGAACAAACGGGGAAATGCTACCGAAATTTTATTGAAAACCCAATACACATTATACACTTACATCCTAAGTGAGATTAGGTGTTCAAACCATGAAATTAACATTGCATTGAGTAAGAGGTCAATTTATGAGAGAGATAGGGTACAATATAGGAGTGAGAAAAGTTAGGTTATCACATAGCACTTTAAAGGTAAAGTTCTTTTCATTTAGAAGCTTGGCTGCCACAATTACTTCAACTGGTCATATTGTCTGATCCCTCCTCCATTAGGGAAGTCAACTATTTCTCTTGCTTCATCAACTATTTATACATATTTGCATTGTTTGGCTATCTCATCTGCCACCATGGCAGGGGGACCTCGTCAGAGGTGAATAGATAGCATAGATCGTAGGGGAGGTGGAATCCTAGCACCATCTCAATGTTGCTAGAGTGCATGCATGGGGCTTCTAACTATCCAACATTCATTTAGTTATTTAAACTACATAATTTTTTATAAATAAATTCATATTTTATCCTATTGATGTTAGATACGTACTTGGATTTTTGCAAATCAACTTGGAAGAAAATTATCTACAAAATATTAGATCCTTAATTCGACATACATGACTTATATTTGAATCTACATGGTAGAATTACATATGTTACCTTCAATTATAATTAAATGGATAGTAATGTGTTACATAAATACTCATATAGTATTTGGATGAGCTTTGTATAAGTTTATACATATTTTATGTATTGTTAGAATATAGTCTCTTGACCATGCATAACACTCACCAATATGCATCATACTCACCTCCTTGTATCGAACCACATCACACTCCCACCACTGCTACATCATTCAAACATTTTCCCTAGGATCTCACTCAAATGACCAAAAAAGAAAGAGCTAAGATTATAAGTGAAATAGTCTTCCCATGCGGAGCTCCAAGCCCGTATGTACTCGCATGTTGCTTGGTAACGAAAGGCCCTTTTCGTACTTCATGTCTCACATTATGGATAGACTACACACATGATGCTTGTGGATCGAACCCACCCAATTTTACTTATGTCTTGTACCATATAACTCGAACCAATTCTAACTTATATAAAATACATGGAGGGATTAATATTTTATCCAATATTTATCCGACCTATATAATTTACATGGGTGGGATTAAAATACTATCTGATATTTCTATTTTTTTCGAATAGAACTAAGGTAAATTGAAGCACAAACATCTGGATATCCAGATTAATAACATATATCTCTATACATAATCATATGTTTATATACAATAAGATTTATTGTAAATTATATTTGACGACAAACTTTCAAAATTACATTGGTATAAAACATGTTTAGTCAGTTAATTAAGACAAAAAACAATATGCACTAAAATAAATCTAAGCTATGTCTACCCATTTTATATTAATGTGTTTTCAATAATTTACAATACAGTAGAATCGTAGAGATTGTATGTATACTATTTATATTAGATGTGTTTTATAAATAATCTCAAATGCTACTTTGGTAGACCATTCACTAAAATATAGATGTGCAATTTCTCATCAATGTTAAATGTAGAAGTGACATCAATGATTGGGTGATTTTATTCATATCCCATAAATAAATGGGTATCTTTAAATATGTCTAATCTATATGATATTCTTTACATCCATTTACTTTATATAACAAGTTGGAAGTGTGTTTGTTTTACACACACACCCCCCCCAAAGGACTTACCTATCTAATACAAAGAGTCTTCAACCTTACCAAGGACTTACCCACTTTGCAATGAGTCTTCAGCCTTCTCCAAGGACTTACCCAATCTTGCACAAGTCTTCAACCTTCTAGGAATTACCCACTCTTCTTGGATCTTCTGCCTTTGACTTCACCTTCACTTGGAGAAGCTTCCACCAAGGTCATACCCACTTGAGAAATGAGTCTTCTACCTTCACCAAGGTCTTACCCACTCTTTCTCTAAGTCTTCAAACTTGATCTTCACCAAAGGACTCCTTCCCTTGTTCTTGTTCACCTCTCTTATCTAAGAGAGAGAACCTTCATCTTCATGGTTGAAATGAGAGATAGGGAGGTGGTGGAAGTGAGTGCCTCACAAGATATACATGTAGGACTAGCTCTCTTATATATTTCCTACTCACACTAATGAATGTATCAAGTGACTAATCTTAGAGAGAGAGGAGGTTGTAGGAAGCACTCAACTATAGAATAGGAACCTCACATAGAGTTTTGCATTGAATGCTCAACCTTTGAATGAAGCCCAAGGGGTCCCATTTATGGTTGGGGATGCTTCATAGACTTTGGGAACACTTGAGAATGAAAACTAGCCATTTTGTGGCATGCAACAGATATATTTTCGATTGTTGTAACTCCATAATAGCTAGAAACACTTTTCTGTGTAGTGCAATTAGTTGAGTTTCTATAAAGGTAACTCAACTGATCCCACTAAGCGAAAAGACCAATTTAGGCCATTAGTCGAGTTTGTCCTAATGGTAAATCAACCGATTCACTTAAATTAGTTTTGGTCTACAGAGGGATCGGTCGAGTTCTGTGAAATGAAAACTGGATCAATCAAAAGTCATTTTCAAGATCCCATCAAGAAAGGTCGAATTTGCAACTCGATCGATGAACAACCTGATTTGAATTTTGGAAAAAGGCTTTTGAGTGCTTAAATATTCAATATAAGTGCTCCTAATTGTTTCTAAGCTTAATTACAAGTCATACAACATTATAAGTGATTTACAACATGATTCTAATGGATTTACATCATATTCCAAAAATGTGCACTTGTATTGACTTTCACTTGTCTTTTCTACAATTTGAGATGTAGGGCATTTGGAGTGTATCTATACCTAATATGAAATCACTCAAGTAGAGACATTAGACACAAATAAGTGGAATGGTTTAGTCATTATCAAAACAAGTGTTTAGTCAATTTAGACCTTGAGTCAACATTGTGCCCTTTTCCTTCTCCTCTCCTTCCACCCTTTTTCATTGATTATTTCATTTCCACATGGGAAATGTATTATCAAAAGAAGAGTGAAATTTCTATCCTTTTTCTTCACCTCTTGTTTCACCCTCTGTACTTAATTATTTTGATTCTAGGTGTGAAAAAGATTAAGAAAATGAGATGGAATTGTGTTCCCTTTTCCTTCTCCTATTTACCCTCCCTCTTTCGTTAACTAATTCAATTCCACGGGGCCTTATGTTTAATAAAAGGAGTGGGGATTTTGTCCCATTTACCTTCCTCTCCTCCCTTCTTATTTCTTTAATAAACTTCATTTCAAGTGAGAATGGATTAAGAAAAGGAGAGGATCTTCCATTCTATCTTCTTTTTTCTGTACTTCCTCTCCCTTTGTTTAATTTAATCAGTTTCAAGAAGATTTTTTTTTGGAAATAGTATAAGGTATTTACTTGGCCCTCAATTTACCTCTCTCCTCTTTTCTCTCTTTTGTCTCTCTTTCACAAGAAAAAAATCCATCTTGACTCAAAATTTGGAATTCCATGAATTGCAAAATGAAAATAAGGATGCATCTCTCTCATTGAGTCTAGTACCCACAAAACATCATATTGTGTTTCACTAGCCATGTGGCAGAATCATACATTACATGAGAGGTGGGCCCTACAAAACATCATGTTCTTCAAGGCACAACATATTTTCTTTCCAATTGAATCCAGATACAATGTCTTAGTGCTTCCCAATACCCTAAAACACCATTCTATGATCCTGAATCCCATAAACCCTAACCTAAAACTATAGATATGCCCCGCATATCCATCATACCAAGAACCCTTTTGACTCTCATGTATCCAAAGAGAGATGTATCCTTCTCATCAGTTTTCAATTTTCCCAATGGCTAGAAGATCAGCCTTCTTGCACAACTGACTCTCCTACAATGGAAGGTTGTTGATCTAGTGATGAGGAAGAATATAAACTTATTTGAACTATGATATTTAAACTTTGTGATCAATAATTGTTAAGAATTCTTACTTTAACTGCTTCTAGAAAACTATTTCTAACTAAACTGTTGTTCTATCTACTTTCCTAAATTGCTCATTCACTTAAATTTCTTGTTCTTTCTAATTCAATAACAACCATCATCATTAATTAAACTAGAAATTCCCCATCATATCTAGTTTCTCTTCATAATTTATGCACATCTAGATCAACTTCCATGTAATCTAGGTTCTCTATAGTCTCTTGCTTGATTTACTTGGACAAAACTACTTCTTGTTCAAGATTTATCTCTCCTCTATGGTCTCTATCTATTTCCCACCTTTCCTCTCAATCGCCCGAGATGATTCTGATTTGTGGAAGATCTTGAGGCAATTGGTATCTGATATAAAAACCCAAGAAGGTAAAACATCAAGAAACCAAAATCCTAGATGAACATGGTAAATAGAGATGGATATCATCGATTTTAAACATAGAAGCATGAGTTTTAAGCATGTAGTAAGCAATATATTAGAAGGGTTTAATAAAACTTGCCTCTAGGAAGGTAAGCAGGTCCAAACATCAAGATTCTGAGATTAGAAGGTTTGGTTGATCCAAGCCAAGCTCCTTTCTTGAGCAAAGATCACCTTCTCCACTTTAGAGGTGCAAACCTTAGCAAAAGAGCATGGAGATGAGATGTTTTAGGGTTCCAGGTGGAGTTTTACCATGGAAGGTCATGGTTCCGACCTGAAAGATGGTGGGAGGAATACTAAAAGAATGAAAACAGGGAAGGAAAGGAGGATACTTACTAGTTTTGGTCAAAATCACCAAGGAGGAGCTCAAGAAATCCTAAGTAGAGAAATTTAGAACCCTAGGAGCCTTCTTCACCAAGGAAGGCACCTTCTTTTAACTTGGGATAACAACTTCGTGGACAAACATAAAAGGGACAATGCTATAAGATGGGGAAAAGAGAAGGAGAGGATCACTTCTTGGATTAGGAGGTGGGAAGGGGTAGGCATGGCTTTATAAAGAAGGGGGCAAGCATGAGGTGTCTATGGGACTTTCCACGTGTCCTTAGGCTAAGGCTTAATGTCTATGTAAGAGGGAAGCTCATAGAGACTTCTTGTACATCCAAGGTTGGTCCTAAAAGCCATGGAGGCTTCTAGGCCATCCCCACCATCCTCCAATCAAAGAAATAACCCCATTGGTTGATAACTTTTAAAGATAAGCTCATTTATAAAGAGGGTAATCCCTATAACGTCCTTGGAGAGAAACACCTTCAAACCAAGGTGCAACCGGTTCCCCACAGTTCAAAATATCGAGAATGGTAAGGGAATATCTAAGGATTAAAATTCAAGTGATAATTTGCAAAGAAAACCTCCCAATTGGGTAAATTGCATAAAAGTCTAGAATGTACCTAAAATTGCATAACTTGCACAAACAACATCCAAATCGAACCAAATTTGAAACTTAGGCTCATTTTATCTTTTAAAATCACTAAAAAAAGTTAGATTAAGGTTTAGAGTACTTAAGTATGGTTATTAAGCTTTCTCTGAGGTATTTGTGCATAAACCCTTATATTGGTACATTTAGTGAATAAATGTTCACTAAACCACTATAAATTCCTCTAATTAAACATGAACAACATAAAGGACAAAAATGAAAGACAAACTCAGAAAAAAGGTTTACATGGAGATTGCATCTAAGATTCATTATGTTACAACACTCCACCCCTTTAAAAGGATTTCATCCTCAAAATCTCAAGCAAAAAGAGAAGGGTGAGTATGTAGCATTTCATCTCTCAGCTCCCAAGTGGTTTCTTCCAGACCATGGTATTTCCACAAAACTTTTACCAGCTCAATCTCTTTGTTCTTTAGCTACTTTACTCGGGAGTCAAGGATCTTCATAGGTAGCTCTTCATAGGTTAGATTCTCATGTATCTCTAAAAGATCAACAATAAGTACATGAGAAGAGTCCTTCACATACTTCTTTAGCACAGAGACATGGAACACATTGTGAATCCTATCATAGGAAGGAGGTAAAGCTACGTGGTATATACAATCTCCAACCTTATCTAAGATTTCAAATGGTCCAACATAGCGGGGAATCAATTTGGCTTTAAATTTAGATCTAGTAATTGAACAGATAGGCTTGATCTTTAGAAATGCATAGTTACCCACTAGGCAGTTAACATCAGACCTTTTCTTATTAGCATACATCTTTTATCGGTCTTGAGCAGCTTTCATGCATTTCTTTATCAACTATACATTTTATGTCATCATTTGAATGCCATTGGTCTTCACTAGAGAACGTTCACTGACATCATCCCAATGCAAAGGTGAATGACATGGTCTATCATAGAGAGATTTAAAAGTTGGCATACCAATACTAGCTTAATAGCTATTGCTGTAAGCAGACTCAACTAATGGAAGATACCGATCCATGCACCACCCCAATCCATCACACAAGCGTTAAGCAAGTCCTCCAGAATTTGAACTGTTCTCTCAAATTGACCATCAGTCTGTGGGCGGTAAGCAGTACTAAAACACAAGTCAGTACCCACATCCTCCTAAATTTGACCCCATAAATGAGAGGTAACCTTTAGGTCACGTTAAAAAACTACTACCTCAGGTACTCCATGAAGGCGTACGATCCACTCAACGTACAACTGAGCCATATCTGCAACTTTGTAATTAGTTTTGAAAGGCAAGAAATGAGTAGATTACGTAAGCTGATCAATAACCACCCAAACAACATCATAAACTTTCTTGGACTTGGGGAAACCAGTAACAATGTCCATTGTGATCTTCTCCCACTTCCATTTTGGAATTTCAAGAGGGTGAAGAAGACCACCAGGTCATTGATGTTTGATCTTGACTTGCTGACATGTCAAGCACTTCATGACAAATAAAGCTATATCATTCTTCATATTCTTCCACCAGACACTTTTCTGTAAGTCCTTGTACATTTTTATTGTGCCAGGATGAATAGTGTACTTGGACCCATGCACTTCACTTAGCACCTTCTATCTCAGATCACCCATGTCAGGAATCCACAACCTTTGTCTAAAGTGGATAGCACCATCCACTCTGACAGAGAAGTCAGATTGCGGTTTCTCAGTCAAGGCCTTCATCTCTTCCATCTCAGAGCTTTCCAACTGTGCATCAATGAATTTCAAGATCCAAATCGGTGTAACAGTCAAACTAGCCATATGGACACACAACTTTTCTTCGTCAACTAAATCGACAGGTTGAGGTTGCCAACCAGTCACATATTCAAGATTTTCCCACGCCAAACATCTCAGAGCAACAAAAATGACATCATTCTTGTGACTTAAAGCATCATCTATGACATTTTCTTTACCAGGATGATAGCTGATGGTGAATTCATAATCTTTGAGATATTCCATCCACCTTCACTGTCGTAGATTCAGATCCTTCTGTGTCAATAGGTACCTCAAGCTTTTATGGTCAGAAAAAACTTCAAACTTCACATAATAGAGATAGTATCACCATATTTTCAGAGCATGAATGATGGGAACAAGATCTACATCATGTGTAGGCCAATTAACTTCATTCGGTTTCAATTGATGGGAAGCATAGGCGATCACCTTTCCATCTTGCATCAAAACACACCCTAAGCCTTGTTTAGAAGCATCAATGTAGATGACATAGGGTATGACTTCAACATGTAAGGCAAGAGTGGGAGAAGAAGTCAAACACTCCTTCAACTTTTTGAAACTGTTCTCACATTCTGGTGTCCAAGAGAACTTGACCTTCTTTCACGTCAGCTTGGTTAAAGGCAAGGCCAACTTAGATAAGCTCTTAATAAAACTTCAATAGTAACCTACTAAGCCGAGGAAACTACGGATCTCTGAGGGATTGTTTAGAGATTTCTACTTGGTCACAACTTCTACCTTTGCAGGATCAACAACTATATGTCTGACAGAAATCACATGACCCAGAAACATCACTTCCTTTATCTAGAACTTAAACTTTGAGAATTTTGCATAGAGTTGATTATCTCACAGTGTTTTGAGTAAAATCCGCAGATGCTCGTGATGTTGTTATAATGTCTCAGAATTAACCAAAACGTCATCGATAAACACCACCAAAAACTTGTCAAGGTATGGGTAGAACACTCAGTTCATCAAGTCCATGAAGGCAGTAGCGGCATTTGTCAAGCCGGCATGACCATGAATTCATAATGCCCATAGCGAGTCCTGAACACCGTCTTCAGGATGTCATCATCCTTCACACGCATCTGGTAGTAGCCACTTTGTAGATCCATCTTAGAGAACATAGTGGCTGACTTCAGCTGGTTGAACAAGTCGTCGATGCGAGCCAAAGGATAATGGTTATTTACTGTCACTTGGTTAAGCATGTGGTATTCCATACACATCTGCATCGAACCATGCTTCTTCTTTACGAACAGGACAGGGGCTCCCCAAGGTGAAACATTGGGGTGGATGAAGCCCATGTCGAGAAGCTCTTCTAGCTACTTCTTCAGTTCGGCAAGCTCGACAGGGGCCAACCTCTAAGGCGGCTTTGATATTGGTGAAGTTTTGGGTACAAGCTCGATGGAGAACTCCACATCCCGAGTTGGTGGAAAACCGAGTAACTCCTTGGGAAAGACGTCCGGGAAGTCCTTCACCACATCTTTGTGGTCGAGATAGGGAGGTGTAGCCTTGAGGACTATAGAGGCTAAGAAAGCTCTACACCCTTGCCAGACTAGCTTTTCAGCTTTAATGGCAAAGATAACAAATTGCCGATCCTCTCACTTCCTACCCTTGACACACAATCTTCCCTCAATAGGATGTGATAAACTAACCTTTGATTCTTCACAAAACAAAACAACTTTTTACCTCTTCAACCAATCCATTCCTAGGATAACATCAAAGGCGGCCATGTCGAGCTAGATAAATTTGAGGGAAACATTATACCAGATATATAGAGGTCCATGTTTGAAGTTTGGAGATATAAAGAGAAGATCTTACCACTAGGGTTTTTTACCTCTAATATATGATCCATATATTCAGATTCTATTTCTAACATAGAAGCAAGCTGACAGGATATGAAGGTATTGGATGAGCCAGAATCGAACAATGCCTTTATAGGATGCATATTAAGATGCAAGGTAGCTTCAATAACTTCATTATCTTCACCTGATTCCTCAACATTGAGAGAAAACACTCTCCCATTATGCCTCTCCAGTGGAGGTCGCCTTAGGTTCTGGTTTTTGTTGTCGTTATTATTCTGCGGAGGCGGATCTTCCTTGGCTATTGCGTCTGCTGGGCATTATTCTATCCCTTCTAGAAATGGGGGCAGAGTGTTCAGATATAACCAACTTGGCCACACTCATGGTAGGTTGGAGGAGGTCGATTGTCTCTACGAGTAGGTGCATTGTTGGTAGGACATCTCCCTGGAGGATGGTGGTGAGATCACCTCTTGCACTGATCACATCCGCAATTCTCATTCTGGGTAGGGTTCTTCCTCTTGTTGTTGTTGTAGCCATTACTGTGTCCATAGGATTGGAATCTTGGGTAGGACTCAATGACCAAGGTCTTATCCACCATCTTCTGGAAGGTGAGTGGAATCTGTGGAACAAGACTTCAGCCCACCTGGTAGTTCATGCCCTCCAAGAACAATGTTTCCCTTCTCTCAGCTCCAAGGTTAGTGGCATAGTGTTCCTGAAGAAGGAACCATTGGATGTCGTTGGCCACACTCATGCTTCCCTGCCTGGGGCTGTAGAACTCAACTTCCTTCTTCCCCAGGAAGGTGGGACAGATGTACTTCTCCCTGAAGAGCTTTAGGAACTAGTCCCACTCCATTGTAGAGGTTTCTCGAGTGCGAGCGACAACATTCCACCAGACACGTGTCGGTCCATCCATCACATAAGTCATGAACTGAACCTTCTGGTGAGGAGGGCATGCCATACCCTCAAAGGTCTGATCCAAAGCCAACACCCAGTCGTCAACTTCATCCATCATGTTGTGTTCACTTTCACCCTTGAAGTAGGGTGGTTGCATCTTTATGAAGTCGATTAGGGTGAACTTCCTCAGCTTGTTGGTGTTGGCAGCCACTGTGTGGAGCTGCCCCATCATGGTGGAGAGCAATTGGCACAACATTGCCAACTCTTGTTTTGGTGGAAGGTGGGGGTGCCCAGAGTAGTAGGGTTGACCACACTCTGGCTAGCACAAGTCGCAAGACTGTTTCCCACATTGGAGTCATCGGGGTTTGACTCCTTTCCCTTGTTCCTAATGTCAAACAAGTCACCTATCCTAAAAGGTAGGGTTAACATATTAAGTTCCCAGGAGTATTTGGATCATATATGAAAGAAGAATAGAAGAATAGATGAGAAAAGAATATCAAGAATGCTATTTCCTAAAAGCATACTATTTTGGACAATTCATATTAGCTCAGGCCAGGTCGGTATCATATGGGCATGGGAGTCCTCATAAACCAAGCTAGTGGTGTGGAAAAAAATATTGCTAGCCCCCAAAACCCTGATCCATTCTAGATACCTTTGCTTCAACTTCATGTCCTAATAGTTGTCTAAAGGATCTGATACCATGTTGTAAAGAGGTGAGATCACCTCCTTACTAAAATTTAAGGGAAGTACAAAACATCCATCTTTTTAGAAAGATAAAAGATATTGAGGGATGCATGTATAATATTCCAAGTAAATAAGCATGAACCCGATACATTATAAAATTTCAATAGTAGCAGAAATAAAAGTACTAAGCATATTACATGGCTTTCGTTGTTCATTACATGATTTTTCACAAAAGAAAAAGATAAGAAAAAAAGGATCTAGCTATAGTAACCTAGACATCTTTCAGATAGCTCGAGATCTACTCCTGACATGAGCTCCTTCAAACTATTCCTTCTCCTTGCTCAGCACCAACACCTGAGTGGTTGGGAAAGCACCCAGTAAAACGGGAAAGAAAACAAGGTATGTGTCACAAAACTAGTCTAGAATAACAAGATAAGTAAAGAAAATATGAACAAGCTAGGGTTCATCATAAGATGAAGATAATAAGAGTATGAGGCTATATTCAAAAGAAACTTGCCATTAACAATTATATTAAAAAGGATTTGCATGTAAGATAATTATGTCTACCTAACTAAGACATTCCCAGTCACCTACACAATTATATAGGGGAGAATAAAAACATTCCCCATGGCGATTAAATACATGTCCTCTGTGGGTGGTTGTACATAAGTACCACTACTTTAAATTAAATAGAAAATAAATCTACATGCTAGAAAAGTAGTCATCACAATATTAGTCATAATATTTAATAAGCATGGTAGTGGGGCATAAGACCCAAATAAGAAGAAATTATAATCCGATTTGAGGCATGAACAACATTAGGATTCAAGAATAGAAGATTTAGGGTTCATTTAAGCCTCATTAGGGAAATATAGGATTTGTCTACAATTATCCCAACATAGGGTATAAGGAATGCACATACCTCTCTTATTGATATCAATTACTAACTTTCACCACTTTAATTGAGTCCAAGATCCGCTTTGCCTATTTTCAATGTATTAACATGTATTAGAGTACATAGTGCACATTAATGTATGGAAACCTTAATTTCAATTTTTTTTAGCAAAACTCATATTTGGATTTTGAAAATATCACCAATGAACTTATTAGTTCTCCTGATGAAGAAAACATATTTTTATGTTAATTTTATAGTTATGATGATCAAGATGTAATTTTTATGGATTTTATGCATCAAATTCATTTTACAAAAACCACCCTTCGTCAAACTATGAAATCAGACCTTGAAAATATTTTTATTAGATATAGATTAATTTTCCATTTCCAAAACATATTTATTTGTCAAATTTGGATAAGCAGATTAGAAGATATGAATTTTCTAATACTGACCAATAGGAATTTGCCACATCATCAAACCGATCGAGATAATTGATGAGAGAGGGAGAGAATACACCATTTGACCCAAGATTAGGTTTGAAGTTGCATAGTAACCAAACTAAAGCTTCTAGAGAAGGTAAAACATCAAGAAACCAAAACCCTATAAGAACATGGTAAATAGAGATGGAGATCATCGATTTTAAACATAGAAGCATGAGTTTTAAGCATGTAGTAAGCAATATATGAGAAGGGGGTTAACAAAACTTGCCTCTAGGAAGGTAATAAGGCCCAAATAGAAAGAATTCTAAGATTAGAAGGTCTGGTTGATCCAGGACAAGCTCCTTTCTTGAGCAAAGATCACCCTCGCAAAAGAGCATGGAGATGAGATGTTTTAGGGTTCTAGGTGGAGTTTTACCATGGAAGGTCATGGATCCAACCTGGAAGAAGGTGGGAGGAATAATAACAACATGAAAATAGGGAAGACAAGTAGGATACTTACTAGTTTTGTAAAAAATCACCAAGGAGGAGCTTAAGAAATCCTAAATAGAGAAATTTGGAACCTTAGGAGCCTTCTTCACCAAGGTAGGCACCCTATTTTACCTTGGGATAGAAAATTCATGGACAAACATAGAATGTATGATTCTCTAAGCTGGGTTAGAGAGAAGGAGAGGATTTCTTCTTGGATTGGGCGGTGGGAAGGGGTAGGCATGGCTTTATAAAGAAGGGGGCAAGCATACATAACATGTCTTTAGTGTCGGTTTTTTAAGGCCTTTAGTGTTGGTTCTTTAGAGAGACCTATGTGGGTGCCACTAAAAGCCCAACCGTTACGTTTCGGTTCTCCAACTGACACCAAAACCCTTCGCGCGCCACCAAAAATGCGCCAGCAGGGGGCATAGGCGTCGGTTATTAGGTTCGAAACTAACACTACATACCTTCGCGCCACAGAAAGGGCGCCATCTGGGGCACTATCGACGTCAGTTTCTTAGTGATAACCGACATCCATCTCACCCGCTGCAACGGCCGTGCTGACCAGCACAACCGTGTTGTCTGGCCTCTAGGGAAATCGATGTCGGTTACTAGTAGGGAAACCGACACTGTTATCCTATGTCGTCGGTTGTATATAAATATCCGACGCCTGTTTTATGTCTGGTCCGCTACCACGGCCGTGCTGGCCAACACGGCCATGGTGTCTGGCCTCATTAGGGAAACCAATGTCGGTTACTAGTATGGAAACTGACATTGTAACCATATATCGTTGGTTTTGTTCAAATAACCGACGCTGATGTTTTTTTTTTCTGTCAGTGTACATACCTGCTGTGGCTGATCGCAGGATGAGAAACCTACAGTTTAGTTATGAACTGTAGGTTTTATGACATCCATTGATATCAGCCAACAACATGCCACAAACCTGCAAACATTTTACCTCTTTTCACATTCAGACACATGTAGAAACATTCATGTATTGATGATTTTCACACACAATTCATAAAAATTCATTCACATTGTCATCATTGTCAACAAAATCATATATTCAAAGAGCCATGAAATAGCAAAAGAAGCCACAATGAAGGGAAGCATGATACAAATACAATACATAAAGTGCAGCACTTACAAGTGTTTCAGATTCATATAACAATATGACAGACTAACACATATATAGTGCATAATAACAGCAGTGCCGAATTTACATACAACACTATAGCTTAGTACATATATAGTGGGACTAAGGTGACAATCCCACCTTCTAAAACAGGTTACCAAAAACTACATGTTATGACTAGGAGGTCATAATTCAACAACCGTATGCATTAGCAGGAGGACAAACAAATTTCACCACGAGTTAACATTGAAGAAGGTCTACTGACCTTCTTCAATGTTAACTCGTGGTGAAATCTGTTTGTCCTCCTACTAATGCATACGGTTGCTGAATCATGACCTCCCAGTTGTAACATGTAGTTTTCGGTAACCTATTTTAGAAGGTGGGATCCTCACCTTAGTCCCACTATATATATGTACTAAGCTATAGTGTGGGATGCTTGCTTTCTTTCCGACTGTTGTGCTTTGGATTTACAAAGCAATGTCGATGGCATGCATAGCTATGTCATGGCCATCCTGCATAGCCTATAGTCTTTGGCGAACGCCTGCAAATTAAATAGAATTGCTATTAACTAGTATCCTAAAATTTTGATAAAAAACACACTTACATAATATAATTATTAATGAACATATAGATATAAACCTCATGGATATATTCTTAAAACTTACATTGTCAGGCAGTGCAGGCACTTCGTCACCCTCATGGTGATCATCAACACGGTCATCATGGGAACATAATAAAAATATAAACATACATGCCTCTAATATTGTGATCTTTTATCAATTAACAATCCTTCATTATGATCCCCGTGAACATACAAGTCATTGTCATCCCCAGCTTCAATGTTTGGTGGTGTTGGCAACCCAACTGAGAATGGATTGGAGTCATCATACTTATCATAGTACTCTTCTTCATCTATAGGATCTTCAATGAACTGTCTTTTACCATGAAGAACAACCGACCATTTATCATTTGCAGGATCATCGATATAAAATACTTGTTTTTCCTGTGATGCCAATATGAATGGTTCACCCTTCTCGCCAATCTTTTCAAAGGTCACTAACGTGAAACCCAATTCATCCACTATAAATCCTTTGTTGTTGTCAACCCAATTACATTTAAAGAGCGGAATTCTGAAATCTACATAGTCAAACTCCCATATGTCTTCAATGACACCGTAATATGACATTTTAGCTTCACGTGGACTTTTATCCTTTGCACTTGCAAAATACATAGTCGACTCTTGAAGGGTGACCCCTCTGTTTTGGATGACACTCGTATCATCTTGATGCTTTGTGTAATACAAGAAACCATTTATGTCAAACCCTTCATAAGACATAACATTCAATTTTGGTTTAAAGGTGAGGCATTTGATGGTTTCAGTAACATTATCTGGTGTTTGAGATAGTTGATGTAAGACTTTATCTTCAAACCACTTAATAAATGTCTTGTTATGCTCTCTATCAAGCCACATTGAATTGGATCGAGGATATTGTCTTTTGATGAAATTGGTATGTTCCTCGATATAAACACTCACTTCGTCAATGTTGTGTAAAATATACAAGTGACCTTGCTCCAACTGCTCACGGCCGATTACTTTCACCCGTGCTCCCAAAAAACCTTTGCCAAAATGCTCCTCAATATTCTTGTCATTCACGGGAGCGTCATTACCACTCTGAAAGACATTGCAAAAATCCATAACCTCTCTCGCCACATAACCCTCAATAATACTCCCTTCAGATAGCGTGCAAACAACATAGCGTGCAAACAAAATGTCTCTCTTCGTGAAGCACCATAGGTCATCACACCTTCACCCCAGAGTTTCTTTAAGTCATCAATCAGAGGTTCAAGATAAACATCAATATCATTTCCAGGTTGTTTAGGGCCCGATATCAACAACGACAGCATAACATACTTATTTTTCATACACAACCAGGGAGGAAGATTGTATATAACAAGCATGACTGGCCAAGTGCTATGTTGGCTGCTCAATGTCCCGTACGGATTCATCCCATCTGTACAAAGCCCAAGTCTTAGATTCCTGTCCTCTTCACCGAATTCAAGGTATAATAGATCAGTCTTCTTCCACTGTAAGGAATTAGACGCATGTCGTAGGATCCCATCATTATTTTTCTTAACATCTGCATGCCACCTCAAATTCTTTGCATCTATAGGATTGGCAAACAAGTGTTGAAACCGTGGTATTATAGGTAGATACCACATCACCTTGGCGAGAGAACCAGTTTTGGACTCCCCCGAAGTCATCAATTTATACCTTGACGCACCACATTTCGGACAATCTTTCAAATTCACATAGTCCTTTTGAAATAATATACACTCATTCGGGCATGCATGTATCTTCTTGGCCTCCATTCCCATTGGGCACAACAATTTCTTTAACCGGTATGTTGAGATCGGCAACTCGTTTCCTTCAGGAAGAATTTCTTTCAACAAAGACAACAATGACGTGAAGCTTTTGTCGCTCCATCGATTGTTAGCTTTTAGTTTATACAATCTCAACACAGTGCTAAGCTTCATAAACTTACAACCCATGTATAATGGTATCTCATCATCATGCAGAATGTTTCTAAACATGGGAGGTGGATCAGTGTGCTCTACCCCACAACTATCCAGCATCGCATCAACGATGTCTACTGGAACTGGTTCATTCACATCTACGTCATTGGAGGCAATTTCTTCTTCCACACAAGCACTGGTTTCAGGTTTGAAATCTCTCCATGCCAGTGCCATTCTGTATAGCCTTGTACAATCCCGTTGCACATGACATGACTTCTAATTCCGTCACCAGTACTGACTTTCAAGTTGTTACCGCAACGCCTACATGGACAGTAGAACCTATCTCCAGGTTGTTTCCTATGTTCCTCGGCAAATCTAACAAACTGATCAAGACCAGAAATAAACTCTGGGGTGCAGCGATTGGGAATGGACATCCATGATCTATCCATTCTTTGATCAAAGAGAAAATAAGTATATATTTAAACAAGATTAGGGTCTAGGGTAAACAGATTAGAGTTTATGGTTGAAACTTTAGGATTTAAACATGTGATGTCATTCTTAAATGTGTACCACCTATCCCATTCTTGAACACCTAATCTCACTAGTAAGTGTATAATGTGTATTGGGTTTTCTAGAAAATTTCGGCAGCATTTCCCCACTGTTCTCCAAGTACAGATGTACTTAGAGAACAAACGGGGAAATGCTGCCGAAATTTTCTTGAAAACCCAATACACATTATACACTTACATCCTAAGTGAGATTAGGTTTTCAAGAACAGTCCCAAACTGGGGACTATCCAAGATTTATTCCTATTGAGTAAATCTTGGATGAGTTTCTAGGCTAACAAATACAACACCAATTCCTTGTTTACAACCCCATTCAACACACAATTTCTTATAAAAACATTTGTAGACTGCCATAACAACATATCAATGCTTCCTAAATTAATCAACATTAATAGCTTATGAATGTTTAGATGCATTTAAATATAAAGCCCTAAATTTTGGGGATGTTTACCTCTGTTTGAGCCCAGTCGGGCATCTTGCTCTGGAGCAGGGAGAGAGGCGAGATGAATAGGTGCACGTGGAAGCCGAATGGGCGGGCAGAAGGCCGGCGAGCTCTTGAACCGTAATGGAAGTGATCATTGAAAACATAGTTATAATAAGGATAAAAGAACATTTATAATGAAATTTATCAGTAATTTATAACATTCAATAACCAATCCAATCATCAATTCAGTTAGAAGCATTCATGTAGCAACTTTCAGTTCCATTCATTAATCTCTTTTTACATCCACACACAGGGGTTGGTGTACCCCTAAACAGTAACTAAACAAAGGGGTTGGTGTACCCCTAAACATGCGCATAATTAAAATAACTATTAATACAGACAAGGCTAAATAGATAGACAACTAAATACTACACCAACATGGTCCTCCATCAGTAATTTCAAGGATTATCATTGTGGTGATCTTCTCCTGAAGTTTAGAAAAGAAAGAAGCTATGAGTATTGATTGCTTTCAAACAAAAAGTGTAAACACAATTTTTTTGTCTTGACAATTATATTTGTTAATTGGACCTACCGTGGCCTCATAATCAGATTCGTCATAGATGATATCCTCCACTGTGCGCTCATACCGCAGTAGATGATCGGGGGTCTCGCAGTTGATGTTGGTTATCCAAACGTTGATGGTATTATGGCCAACTGGACGGAGAAAAAGCCTGTCCCTACGACCCACATGCATCTTTCCAATCCAATCGTGTCAACTGGATTTTGATACAAGATTTCCCGCCAAATCATACTCAACCTCGATAACATGTGAATAATTGCCAAAATTTAGGGTCACTTCACAAGGCCTGTAGTGTCTTCCTTTTAGAAAATGCCAATGTTTGGGTATGGCCAATTGGTTTAAGGAACGATCATCTAGGATGATGTCCAATTGTTCTTCAATAGGGAACGTTAACATTGACATAGAGGCCCATAGTGACTGTTGTGGGTGGACAGAGACTGCATAATATTAGTATTAACAAAGTGTACGTAAGTACATATAATGATGTTATATATTTTTAGAAAAAGTGTAAGTACATATAATGATGTTATAAATTTTCAGACTAGTATTTTCTATAATTTGATGTATCTTGGTATTTCATAAAATGAGGTGACACTTATTATCTATTTGTTTAATCAACACTCATATTTAGTTTTATGAGTACATGACACTATGCTTGAAATACTTTTTAAAAGGATAAAAGAACATACTTATAATAAGGACCCAGGAACATTCTAATCATTTTGAAGTGAATCAGAAAATGAACAGGAGCCTGGCTCCTATCCGCTAGTAACATCAAAAAAGTCAAACCTAAAACTGGAAATGCACACTACAAATTTTAGCACGATCGTGTATGAATGCAAAACAATACTGAATTGAATTAGGATCAATCATAGGGATTGGTTAACTAAATTATCATTGACATCTACTTGTTTAAAAAATAGGTTAAGCCAAGGTCAACACACATCAACAACACACATTAAAAAATAAGTTAAGCCAAGGATGAATTGAGGATGCAAACCTAGTTAATTGGTGGCTTTACCTCTAGCAGTGGCAGTGGTGACGATAATGGCAAGCTTTGGTTCCGGCTGCTACTGTTGGCGCTGGCTACTGGCACTGGCTATGGTTCCGGCTACTGCTGTTGGCGCTGGCTACTGCTAGCACCGACGAGAGGAGGACCGGCTGGAGGAGAGGACCAACGAAGGTGGCGGCTCCATGAACGGCGAGCTCCACAGAGGCGGCGAGCTCCATAGAGGCGGCGAGCTCCACAAACACCGGCGAGCTCCACAAACGGCAAGCTCCACGACGGCGCTTCACGACAACGCTTCACGGCATCAGCGAGCAAGGAGATCGAAGGCGGCAAGCAAGGAGAACGTCGGAATCGCCAGACCCTAATAGCCGATTGCAATCACAGCAATCACAGAGAGAAAGGGGAAGAGACAGGCTCGCTTGTGTGATATTAAGTTAACATTTGGTGTCAGTTGCTAAGAAAAACTGACAATAAAAACTTTACGTGTCGGTTTGCAACAAACCACCGACACTAAAGGGAGGTGAAAATTTTCGCGGTTATTCGCGCAAAAACACAACGACGTCCGTTATTGTCACAAAACTGACGATAAAAAGTGAACAAATTTCTGTCTCACAGAAAACCTTTAGTTGTCGGTTCCTCTCTTAAAAACCGACGATGTATGTCAATTTTTGGAGGCAATTTTTTTTGCTGGAAATTTTGGTTTTGGCGGTTACTTTTAGGTGTCGGTTTCTTATTAAGGAACCGACAATGAATAAAAGAGATACCCGTGTCTGGTCGCCCTTCACAGATTGACGTCGGCTTATTTTAAACATCGACGCTGTATGGTTTAGGTGTCGTTTTTTTATTACAACTGACACCAGCAAAAGTGACGTTATAAGTCATTTCTGTAGTAGTTGAGGTGTCTATGGGACTTTCCATGTGTCCTTATGCTAAGGCTTCATGGCCATGCAAGAGGAAAGCTCATAGAGACTTCTTGTATATCCAAGGTTGGCCCTAAAAGCCCATGTAGGATTATAGGCCATCCCCACCATCCTCCAATCAAAGAAATAACCCCATTGGTTGATAGCTTTTAAAGATAAGCTCATTTATAAAGAGGGAAATCCCTATAATGCCCTTGGAGAGAAACACCTTCAAACCAAGGTGCAACTAGGTGCACCATGGTTAAAAATCTTGAGAATGGTAAGGTAATATCTAAGGATTAAAATTCAGGTGATAATTTACCTCCAATTGGGTAAATTGCATAAAAGTCTAAAATGTACCTAAAATTGCATAACTTGCACAAACAACATCCAAATTGAACCAAATTTGAAACTTAGGCTCATTTTATATTTTTAAATCACATACAAAAGTTAGATTAAGGTTTAGAGAGCTTAATTATGGTAATTAAGCTTTCACTGAGGTATTTGCGCATAAACCCTTATATTGGTACAATTAGTGAATAAATGTTCACTAAACCACTCTAAATTCCACTAATTAAACATGAACGAAATAAAGGACACAAATGAAAGGGAAACTTGGGAAAAAGGTTTACATAGAGATTAAATCTAAGAATCATTATGTTACAGAATACATATAGAAAGGATCCAACACCCCCAAAAACACTAACACCAAATTGATGATTATTAAGGACTGCATCTAACAAGACACACTTCATTACAACCTTAGAAGCAAGACAGTGATGAATCATACCAACTGTGATAGGTCAAATTTCAGTTTCTAGTTTCAGAAGAGGAGTAAAAGGGTCACTAGTGACAAGGGTGATAGGGAGGCAATACTATGACTAGGAAGCCAAAAGTTGACCACATTTTAGAAAACATTCAAAAGGTCATATTTAACTATTATTGTTGCACCATGCATAGAATCAACAAGATGTTGTGCATGAAGGTCATCAAGTGCACAAGTAGTCCCTTTCCCTAAGGACAGGATTTCCTCTTCAACCAAAACATGAGAATTAATAAAGGGAGGGTACTAAATATTTAACACAAGCTGACCAAGAGGAGTGGGAGTTGGGGGTGTTTTGCTTCAAGATCCAAACGAGTGGAAGAGTTAGAGGGGGAAACACCACTAGAGGAAAAAACACAGGTGGCAACATAAAAATTGACCATCCTTGATCTTTGACTTGGTGTTGAAAACTTTGGCTTCAACTGATTGTTGACACTCATAAGGACGATGATGGGGCATCCAACATTATAACACACAAATTTAGAAGTCACATGAGGAATATGTAAAAAAGAAAATTACTTATTCCAATGAGACAATATACTAAACATGGACTATTCAGTATTATGGCCTACATTTGAAGATTAGCCCAACTTGTGAATCCATCAATGGTAGCAATGGCTGAATTCGCAAGATGGTTTATGTGAAGACAAGATGGTTAATCAAATTGAAAACTTATGAATTCTTATCCTAAAAGAAAGAGTTGACAACCCAACCAAAAACAATTTTAGTGCACCCAATAGCCAGAAAAAACATGTGTTCTTTCCCTTTACACATAGATGAGACCAAACTATATTTTCTAGATAATTATATGATTTCCTTTGTATTTGCCAATGAATTACTTGGAATACCTTGCAATGATCTCTCTCAAGGAAAAATTATCATATCATGGTATTATTTCCTTTTTGAGTTTATATATTTCTAGAAGTAAAATGACATTAGTCTACACTTGGTTAACCAACATTATGTCCACTTTTAGTCCCTTTTCGTGGCTCAAAAATAAATACTTGTCCAGGTTTTGATGGGAATTTCAGTAAATGTTTATAAATGTGTGCCTATGCTGGATGAAGAATCCAATTCATGATTTTTTTCTATCAAACAATTACTTATACGTAAGATACAATTGACATGTTAAAACCTATTTTTGAAGACCAAAATAAATCTTTATGCAAAGAGGTTACACAAAACATGTAAAGTTGTAACATTTAATGTTTTGCTAATTTTGAAGGAAATCACCTGTATAACTATTATTTCATTTATTTTCCAATATTTAATTCTTGTATTACATCACATGTAAAAGCATTCATGAATCATTTCCTTCATAATACAAATAAATTATCAATTCACTCAGAAAACTACACTTCTTTCAAAATCTATCACAAAATTGAAAAATCTCAAACATAATTGAAACTTGAAGACATGTGTGATAGCTCAAATTCAAGTGTGATGACACCTATAGGAGAGACACCAACATTTCCTATCACAGTTGGGGTACACCAAGGATCCACACTTACCCCATATCTATTCGTTCTTGTCATGGATGAGTTGACAAAGAATGTTCAAGATGATATTCCTTATTATATGTTATTTGCCAATGATATTGTGTTGATTGATGAAACTAAAGATGGAGCAAATGATAAAGTTGAAGTTTGGAGAAAGACATTGGAATCAAATGAATTGATGATTATTAGGAGAAAAACTTAGTATATGCATTGCAATTTCAGCCAATCTCGTAGTTTGAATAGTGGAGCCAAGTTGGATGGAGTAGATGTACCAAAATGTGATAAATTTTGTTACTTGGGTTCTATTAGTAAAATAAATGGGGATGTCCAAGATGATGTTTTTCACAAGATCACTACATGATGGTTGAAATGAAGGAGTGCAATTGGATTTTTATGTGATTGGAAGATCCCACTCAGATTATAAAGCAAGTTTTATAGAACAACTATACATCCAGCCAAGCTCTATGGGAGTGAATGTTGGGCGGTGAATAATAGGTCTCAACTAGATGAATGTGGACGAAATGCGTATACTGAGATGTATGTTGGGAAGATAAGAAAAGATCGCTTGAGAAATGATTATATCATGAATAAAGTGAGGGTGGTGAGCATTGAAGACAAATTGCACGAGGGTTGACTCAGATGATATGGACATGTGCAACATAGACCAAGTAATGCATCTATATGAAGCAATTCTATTGAGTCAAGTACAATTAATAGAAGAAGAGGAAGGACTAAATCAACATGGGAAGAGATTATTAAGTGAGATTTTAAATCTTTACATATCAATCAAAATATGGCCCATGATAGAGCTGAATAGAAACAAAGGATCCATATAGACGACCCCAACATTGTTGGGACTGAGGCTTAGTTGATGATGATGTTAGTTGAAACTTAAAGAAAATGAAAAATGGTCATTGTCTAAATTTACATGCAATTTCATATCCAATGTTATTAAAATTTAAAATAGAATTAACCCTTACAATTTATGGACGATCTTCTTTATTATTAGATGTTATATTTCTACTACATAAATATATGTTTCTTTTATTTGGACTAGTTCCTCCATAGGTGCAGAAATATCATAGTTAATAAGTTTATTTATAATATAAGTTTCATCTAACATTTATTTTAAGTTCGAATGGTCTACATATCATCTTCAAACATAATAAATATTTTTCTGTTGTGATACCCTCAATAGTTCCACTTTGTTACACAAATATTCTATATTATTGTTCTTTGGTGCATTTTTGAATTTAGTTACTTTTACCATTGTAATTTAGTCTAGATGGTTCATATTTTTTTAACATCTTATTTTTTTAGAACACGTGTGTCATTGTAATGACTAGGCCCCAACATGGAGTCTGTTCATTATTTGTTGAGGAATAAACTCATCCAAACCCAAACACATTAATATGTATAGTGAAAAATAAGTATTTTCATTTCTCAAATATGATATTCTAACGGATTCATTTCACAACAGTAGAAAACAAATCTATAATAGTATCTCAATTACACTTCGTTCCTAACCTCCTGTAGGGTAGAACAAAAAAGGTAAGTACATGCTAACTTTGTAAGAAGGATCAATTGTAGAGGGAAACCTAACCATATTTAGATATCCATGAAGTGTCAAATCATGACATATGCTCCTCTTAACACATCTTCTTTGGGTCACCTATACGTGGGTGGTTTGAGAAACAACACCCAAGAAAGGAAAAAGAACATAACGAAAGGAAAGATCCAATTAAATGGTATATGTTATAAAACCTACTAGGGCATTAAAGAGTAAAGCACGGGTAAGATGGTGTTCCATTCAAGAAGGAGGATTTTTTGTCACAAGATGGGGGCTGCAAACAAGTAGGCTGTAGACTTAAGAGAAATAATAGGAGATATTTATAGAAGATAATATATAAATATGAAGTACTTTGTAACAATTTGACATACATAAACAAATCAAGGACTTCATGTAGATCTTATGTAGGCTAAAACAATCTAAATATGGGTTGAGGAAACATAAGATCCCAAGCCTAGGTGTAAGGAGTGGGATCTGATAAGGGGTCCACTCGTTAATTATAACTTGAGAAAACATATAAATATCTTCTTCCAAATAATAACCAACTTATGATAAGAATGGAAGGGATGTACATCATTTCTATAAAATATATGAAATAAAAATTAAATATTTTGATGTAGTGGAAACATAATCTAAGATATTACAATTACTAAGGCATTACTCAACAAAATGGTCCATTAAAGGGAACAAAATTAGATCATAGATAAATTTAAGGAGCTCGATTGTAGTGGGAAACCTGGTCATAATAGAAGGATCTTATAAGAACTACTCTTGAACAGACACTTTAAATACGTACTCCTCTAACTCCTACCTGACAGGACAATCATCTTCTAGATGGATAGGGAACCTCATCTAGAAAGAGTTGAGAAAAGGGTATTTTCAAAATTACTAGTTTTGTGCATAAATTAGAATATTTGGGCATCACAATTGGTTTAACTGCAAAAGAGTGGTTTTCATACAAGAGGGGATATATGCATTTAGGCACGATCAATAGAAAATAATAAAATGAAAGAGGCATTTATTTTGTGAGAGAAATAAGAATTAATAATCTTGATACTAAACCATTTCACAAGATTATAGAATATTATGCAAATAAAATAAATACTAAATCTATTTTTAGTTGGGCATCATTAGATCTTAGGCCAAAGGTTGGGTGGAAATGTGCACCTTGAGCAGAAAAATATGCCCATGTATTTGAGAGAGCATAAAGACACACCCTAAATGGAAAATAACATCCTTAATATATATAATATTTACAACATGACATATATACATACATAAATACATATATATACACATACATACATATATATATATACACATACATATATATATGTATATATATGTATATATGAAAACAATCAAGGGTACGTTTTCAACATTTACCTTGTTTCCAATTTGTCAGTAACATTGTCTATACACTTAAACATGTTACAAAATACAACACTGATCGTGGTGCACATACCTCAAATAATATTAGATATCAAATATGATCATTAGGTCCATAGATCAATCTTTTGAACACCTAGTCATAACATTATTGCATTACTATTAATAATGATTCATGTAATTAATTTAAACTCAAGAAAAGTCTTTGTTGAGAACGTCTAGATTAGATTCAAAAAGACACATCAATAAATCATACTCTTTTTTATTTCATAAACTTATATCTATATTTTTTTGATTAAAGAAAATAGAAAAATGACCAATATGCCCTCATATGTGAATATTGATTAATCATATGTGACATGGAAAATGCATAATTCCCACAATTCAAATTTGATGTGGCTAAAGTAAAACAAAGGGTGAGAATGACTTATGTGCAATAAGGAAAAAGGGGGAGGCCTTGAGAACTCAATGAAAAAGGGAAAAACTTAGGGGGGAATTGTCCCCTAGCTCTCGTGCCACCACTGCTCCATAGGATCTTGACTCTAAGAAAAAGGCCCCCCATCTTGCATCATCACAAGTGGGAAATGAATTCATCATCTTTGCAGGATCAAAACATCTTCAATGAACCATTTCTCATGTCCTAAGGTCATTGGGACAATTAGAAGACTACTCTGATGAGGGCACATGAAGTAGACAATCCAATTTGGTAAAAGGCACACAAAAATAGGTACATAAAGTTAACCGTGCAATTAATTTAGTTGAGGTGGCGTAAAACACCATGGAAGTGAGAAACTATTGGAGAAGAAGACTGACATCAACGTGGTCAATTGAAGAGTACAAGGTGCAATTGGTTGTACAGAAAAAATAGGGTATTTTGAATTCTTTTGGGCAGTTAAGTAGTAGCATGAATTAGTTTGTGAGAGAGATTGAGTTATCTACAAATAACAACACCAGAGCAAGATAGTGTTAGATTGGCCATTTCCTGAAATAGTTTTCATTAACTAAGAATTGGGAATCATTCAACGTAAAAAGGTGAGGAGAGATGGGTGATAGAAAAAAACCATTCAATAAAAAGGGAGAAATTAGGAGAAGAAAAGTCACTATCGCAGAAATGATTGAATGAGGGAGAGGGGGAGAGGAAGACAGTCTGTGATTTGTTAGATTGAATGGGAATGATAATTGTTCAAATGTGGGTGTAATATCCTCAAATTTGGTGAATTTGAAATATATGAATATAAAATTGGATCTAATAAGAAAATTCCCTAATTATAATTAATAGAATAATAAAGTCATCCACTTTGTGGCATGGGTGCAACCCATGGCCCAAGTGAGGCCCATGAGGATGTTTTCTTTGCAAATAGGTCCTTTAGCACAAGTTTAAGAAATATAAGAGTTCGTGCATAAATGATAGATAATGGTTTTATAGTTCATTAGATAATTGAAATACCAATTAATGTGCATGTTTCTAAGGGATTTTAAGATATGGTGTAATTCAGATAATTAATGGAGTAATTATCTGACCCAGATTGGCAACACAAAATTTGAGACATCAAATAAGAATGATAGAATTTAGGATAAAAAGGACTTTCCATGTGATACTGGGAATGGATTTAAGGATATACTTGAAAGACAAGTTTGTCTATTGAGGTTATCCTGATAAATCTCAAAAATTATATATACATTGGAAAAGTAGTAATGAGTCCCTTAAAGTTTCATAGCAAAAAGATGTTCCTAGTAGCCTATAGAAATTTGAGAAGATAGAGGGATGCATTGGTAATAATTACATAGACTTTTGAGTTGGAAATTGTTTTAAATGAGTCCAACTTTAGCGAGATACACCCGTACCCTCTTTGATGTGTCACACCCCACCCAACCATTGGATCAAGAATCAAATGCATTGCCTTTGTATTCTACCTTGCGTAGGAATAGGAAATAGGAATAAAAAATATTTCAAACCT